>JXTC01000002.1:468160-479706 GCA_002914845.1 Trema orientale
CAGCTTATCTATTCTAGATTGTTGGAAACTTAACTGTCAGTTTTTGTCGAAAATATTTTCTTTCATCGTATTGTCTATCATCAAAAGTTTACACTGCTAAGTACCTCAATCAGTAGCTTAACTCATTTCTATTGTATAAAACTTAACAGCAAAAGACTGTCTCGTAAAACATGAAATCTTTTTTACTAGGATCTTTATGAACTTATAAAATTATTAAGCTTCTCATTGACTAGCTTAACTCCTCTACTTAACTTAGAACTAGATAAGCCTCTATACAATAACATGTAAGCATGCACGTGAATCGAGGTGTGATAGTTTCTGATGATGCCATTCGTCTATAACTATTCATATTCTCCTGAGAGACGAGCAGGGAACTAGTTGAACTCCTTGCCAGCAGATTTAATCACTAGTTGAGTAAATTGAGCTCAGAAATTCCTTGCAAAATTGTTTCCACCAATTAAAACATCAAAGATACACATTGAGATATCCAACTTTGCTTAGTTTAAGAGTGAATCTCTCTACGATGCTTGGGAGTAGTACAAAGACCTACTTAAACGATGCCCCCACTATAGATTGCCTAAGTAGATGTAAGTTAGAACTTCTACATGTTAGCCCAAGAATCGCTAACCCAAGAGGGGGGGATGAATTTGATTTTAAAAACTTTTATAAACCTTTCTAAATAAGCAAGTAAATTATGCAAGTAATAACAATATCAAGTAAAAATAGCTGAATAGCATGTACAAGCTCAAGATAAATAAATTAAAGAGATAAGGATAGAGAAATATAAACACTATTTTTATGAGGTTCAACAAACACAGCGGTTTGCCTATATCCTCGACTCTTGTACACAACGAGTGATTTCTCCTTAGGCATATTCACGCCTTTACAGTAGCCTTGAACCTAGCACTATCATGCCTAACTCGGATTGTTAGACTCTGGTACCAATCTCACCTAAACTAAGTGATTTATGAATCCGGTGTCAACCTCACCTCATAATTACAATTTGGTTTTTATTGAATCACTCAACTGAAATCTCTCTAATGAAAGATAATTGATACAAGATAAACTTAGAAAGAATAAATGTGAATACAAGATATGATCTAGTTTAGCTCAAATGATTTTTGTGAAAAAATGTTTTTGAAAGTTTGAATCACAAAAATTGGTTAGAATAAATTGAAGATATGATATAAGCAATGTAAGGACGTTCAAAAGTTATTTCAAGTGATAGAAAAGCTTCTATTTATAGACTTGAATGAAAACTAGCCATTTGAAACCGTTTGACAAACATTTTGTCATTTTCAATAGACCAAAAATAACATTCTGTCATTTTCAATAGACCAAAATGCATTTTTGGTCGACCAAAAATACTACCCGTTGAAAGTGCAATTCTAACAGTCGAATTTGAAGATCTATTAAAAATTTAGCAAGGAATCGGTAGACTGAAAACCAAGAATCGGTCTGCCGAAAATACTAGAGAGCATATTTTGATTTTATTTCAAGTCTTTTTCGATTTTTTTTTTTTTCAAAATTGTTACTTCTTAAATTGATTTTTATGTATGGATGCTATAGAAATTCATAAATTAATTTAAAAACTTGTTTAAAATAATTTTTAAACTTTAATTGAAGATTAATTAGTTTGACTGTATTAGTTTGAAAATGTCCTATTTTATGAAAAATTTAAGCCATTAAGATCATATTATATGTAAACAAGTATTCAAGTACAAGAACTAAGTAATTAACCTTTGCTAGTCTAAGTCTTGTATTCTTGAACTTTGTCTTCAAGCTTTTCTCCAAATCTATCTTGAATGTCTTGTGATCCTTTCAATTTAGATTACTACACATTCAAGTAGATTATTAGTTTTTAATCATATATTTGTTAGCTTCAAAACATGATTATAAGATTAATGATACAAAGCATGAGTTAATAATCTCTCCCTTTTTGATGATAACAAACATTTGATTTAAAGGAAAGAAAATAAAGTAAGGAATAAGATTTCAATAAACAAGGGTAAGTATCCTTACCAATTTCTTGAATGCTCCTCCTCAAAATATACGTAACAAAAAGAATTTAAACTCCTTCTTAAACTTATAAAGGGTACATATTTTGAAAAAGTTATGCCAATGGATACTAATTATATTTGAAGAAAAAAAAAATGACTAAGTTTGATACCAATTAGCACATTCAATAAATCAAAGCACATTTTTCTCCCCCTTTTGATATCATCAAAACGTCCACAAGAAAGAAGGATAAATCAAATATAATAATGTGAAATAAAATATCTATTTCAAACAAAAACAAAGAGTTCATACATTAAGCCAACAAGGAAATAAGAGTACAACCAAAGAAATAAAAGTTCAAGAGATTTAAAACAAAAAAAAAATCTATGGAGGAGGAAATTGCCCAAAGAAAGATTGCATTATCCTCATCATCTCGTCCTGTTGATCTTGTATAGTTTGAAATTGACGGTCTTAGTGTTGACGGACTGAGTTGATATCGGCTGAAACAATCTGGAAGTATTCAAGCTCGGTGTCATGCAGATGTTGGATGTCAAGTTGGATAGTGTAGATGCTTTTTCAACATGAGTGCCCTTAGCAGCACCTTCAGCAGCTCCATGAGCATCTGTGCCAGGATGACTACCACCAGCTTCTTGTTGAGCTTTCGTATTTTGATCATGTCCTTGTTTAGTTTTGGCGACCCATTCATTGTTGAGGAAACTGAATCCCACGAAACTGAATGTCTTATTATTGATTTCAATATCATTAGTCCATGGTTTATAATCTGCTTCATCAAATAGTGGGATATTAAAGTATTGAAAGATACGAGTGAGGAGAAAACTATAAGGAAGAGAGGATCTCCTATTCTCTATAGTATTAATCATCTTATGAATGATAAAGTATTGCAGGTTTAATTTTCTCCCAACAAGAATAGAATCAACAAAACTAAGGTCACAAAAGGTAGGTGCATCCCTATAACCACCTTGAGGAATCATGTTCTGAGACACAAATTGGAATAAAATCCTAGCCTCTAGAGTAAGGTCAGTGACACAAGGCTTAGACTGAAAGAGCAGACTCTAAGTAGAGCTTGTTGAGGGTCAAAATCATCAAGGATAGGCCGGAAATTGGTTATAGGGAACTTATTACCACCTAGAGGTAAATGAAAGAGATCTACTAGGAGTTGTTCAGTGACTTCAAAATCAATTCCCTCGAGGGAACCATAGATAGCATGTTGTCCCCTAGAGATATTGGCACAGGTATTGAAACCCCTAACCAATCTAGGATACCCTGTCTCCCTAATGGAGTAGATCTCAGTCCAACCCATATTTTCCATATACACTAGGAAATTGACATAGGCTAAGTCTCTGAAATTTAAGGTTCTACCCTAAATAATACTTTTCTTAGAGAAATTTTCTTTATATCTAGACAAAAGAGCAGGTGATTCTAAAAGATGAATATCAAACCTCACTTTGGTGCATTATTCAGGCTCATCTACTTGAATTGTTTTGCCTTTACGCCTTGAGTTTTCCCTTCTAGGAGCTATATGACAAAAGATGACAAAAATAAACATAAACACAAGCGAATTTTGGATTCTAGGGCTAGAAGAAAAAGAGAGATTTGATTTTGGTACCAAAATAGTGAGAAAAACAAAGAATAAGAGTGAAAAAGCGATAATGTTAACTCTAGTTGGAAGAAAATTAAGTGATCTAGAGAAAAAAATGAGTGGGAATGAGAAGAGAGAGTTTTAGGATTAGAGAGAGAGGGTTTTTGGTGGAAAGAGTGAGAGAAAATGAGTGAAAAATTGAGAAGAAGCCTTAAATACTCGCTGGACCGCGAGTTTTCGGTAGACCAAAAACTGGTTTTCAGTCTACCGAAAATGACAGAAAAGCAGCCATTTCTAGGGCAGTTTTTGAAGAATTTTGCTTGAGAAAAGATAAAAACGTTTAAACCAATAACTAAAACATTGAAAAATCATCAGTTTAAAGAACATGGCATGCAATTCAAATGACATTTAAGCAAGAAAAAATTCAATGAAGTTCATTATGGTCAATTATGCTAAGTTCTCTACAAATCATACAAAAACAATCCTCGCTAAGAGGTTTAGTGAAAATATCAGCTAGTTGTTTTTCTATGCAAAAAAATTCAAGTATAATAATGTCACCATTTTGCATATGATCACGAAGAAAATGATGTCTAATATCTATATGCTTAGCACATGAATGTAAAATTGGATTTTCGAACAAATTGATAGTACTAGTATTATCACGTTTAATAGATACATGATTATAATTCATTCTAAAATCTATTAGTATTTATTTTATCCATAGAATTTAAGCACAAAAATTACATGCAGAGATATATTCGGCTTCTGTAGTAGAAAGAGCAATAAAATTTTGTTTCTTACTAAACTAAGACACAAGTGAATAACCAAGAAAGTGACGAGTGCCACTAGTTCTCTTGCGGTTGATTTCACAATGAGCAAAATCTGCATCCGAAAAACTAGTAATGCTAAAGTGTGTGCCTATTGGATACCATAATCCTAGGTTCATAGTACCATGCAAATATTTCAGAATACATTTTACTGCACTAAGATTTGATTCCTTAGGATTAGATTGAAATCTAGCATATAGACAAACACTAAACATTATATCTGGTCTACTAGTAATTAAGTAAAAAAGTGATCCGATCATATCTTGATATTTGGTAATATCCACTACTTTACCATTTTCGTCTTTGTCAAGCTTGATTGAAAAGCTCATAGGTGTTCTCATTAACTTGGAGTTCTCTATATCGAACTTCTTTAACATATCCTTGATGTATTTGGATTGATTGATGAATATTCTTTTTTTGCTTTGTTTGATTTGGAGGCCAAGGAAGAAATTAAATTCTCCCATCATGCTTATTTCAAACTCATTGTGCATACACTTAGAAAATTCTTCACAAAGAGAAATGGTAGTAGCACCAAATATAATATCATCAATATAAATTTGAACTATAATCATCTCTCCTCTTTTTCTTTTTATAAAAAGAGTAGTATTCACTTTTCCTATAGTAAAACCATTTAAAATCAAGAATTTACTTAATCTATCATACCAAGCTCTAGGAGCTTGCTTTAAGCCATAAAGAAAGAGCCTTTTTCAATTTAAAAACATGATCCGGACATTTATGCTTTTGAAAACCAGGGGTTGAGCTACATATACTTCTTCTAAAATGTATCCATTCAGAAATGTACTCCTAACATCCATTTGATATAGGATAAAATCCTTATGACATGCAAATGCTAAGAGTATCCTTATGGATTGCAAAGATTTCTTCATAATTGATACCCTCTTCTTGATTGAAACATTGAGCTACTAATCTAGCTTTATTTCTCACAATCACCTCATACTCATCTATTTTATTTCTAAAGACCTATTTAGTTCCGATAACTGATTGATCCTTAAGTCTTGGAACTAATTCCTATACATCACTCCTTTCAAATTGATTTAATTCCTCTTGCATGGCTAAAATCCATGATTCATCTTTTTCGACATCTTTGAAACTTTTTAGTTCAGTTTGAGAGATAGAAATCATGTTATTACAAATATTTCTAAGTGATGCTCTAGTCTTGACTCCTTGTAAGGGATCATTTAGAATTTGGTCTTTAGAATGAGCAAAATTGAATTTTAAATCTTGAGGAAGAGAGATAGTATTATTATTATCGCTTTCCTTTTCTTCCTTAAGATATTGTTGAGGTTGGATGTCCTTTTCTCTACTTGTTTTCTGTAATGTCCCTCCGATTCCACACACGTACGTAAAGATATTTGTCTAAATATTTTGTGCGATCGGGAGATGCTACTCGACTTAGAACAGATAAAAATAAGAGAAAATTAAAATTTTTTAAGTTTCTGGAAGGAAAAAGAAAACCCCACTCATAATTATACATACCCCACTCGTAATTATACATACTATAATGTATACGTATATACATACTCTCAAAGTGGGCCTCTCATACAAATATATATAATATATACAAATTCAAAATGAGTACAAAATCCTCAATTAGAAAACCATAGCGTCAAAATGCTCATATATACAGGCCGCGGTCAGAAAGTAGGCGCTCCTCCTCCAATCTCAAATATCAGTAGAACCCTCTGCAATGTAAAAAAATGGGTGAGTATGACACTTAGTAAGTAGCATATGCAGATGCAGAGTACACATAACAGATAACAGATAATTATATGATTTAGGACCCGTGTATATTGTATTGCCTGACAAGATCGTGAATCGCATACTGAGCTACTCAAAAATCATAAAACAGAGTATGAGCCATCGTATGGAGGTCTCGAGCCCTAGAGAATCCCCTCTGTGTACAGCAGAGGTCAACTCCATACTGCTATCTTAGAGTGTTTCCGAAGAAACCATAGTATTCCCGAAGGGACCAGAGTATTCCCGAAGGAATCATATCACAATTTTGGGCACTAGCCCGCCACACACTATTCACCAATACTCGTCAGGCAATATAAATACATCACGTGTTCGTGTCTTATGCAAGGTAAATGACAGATACATATATCCACAAATATCAATATCCATAGATTTCACAGATTCACAAAAAAACCAGAGAACTTCTTACATTGCGGGTGTGATGTTACTTACCTTGTTTCTGAACTATTGCTTTTTCTTGTGAAATGCTCTTTGCTCTAGGTACAATTCACATTCCTAATATTTTTCAACAACATTACTAATCTCATGGTACTAAAAGAATTGTTGTTTAGACTTTGCTTAAAAAAAGTAACCAAATCTTAATATGTTTCCAAGTAAAAGAAAATTAACACCACCAGTATAGGATTATGCTTATATACCCATTAAATTGAGTTGTAAACATTTCCAATACAAACATAACTAAAAAAAAATAATAAAGTATTCATGCATGTTCTTGACTAAGATACAAATACATCTAATATTTAGAACTATAACTTAATTGACTAAAGTTACGGTTTGGATAATAGTCATAAGAAATAATTTATAATTCCTTAGTTTAACTTTATCCTTTGCTAACTATATATATCATTAACTAAATTATCACGTCTATATATTTTATGTCCAAGTCTTACACACAATTCAAATAAAAAGATGAAATAGGAACAAATAGATATGATTCATCCACTAAAGTGATATTACTAAAATAGGCTAAGAACGTAAATCATCATTTTACTCTCAAACTTACTTATACACACTTGAATAGAATTAATCCATGAACATGAGCACAACTATCTTTAGATTTAATATAAACTTATTAACTACACATGGATCTAAAGACAAGAAAAACTTATGCATAACATCCAAAACGTAAGTACTAAAGGCAAGGTTTCAATTTAGTAGTAAAACAATAATTTATGATTCTCAACATTAATATTTATGATCATCTTTTTCCTTAATATATGTATAAAATAATCTATTTCAAGGAAACCTTATTAATAAAGAGTATTTATATATATACATAGACAAGAAAATGATAATTTCTTTCACATACCTCACAAATGTCCGCGCGAAATTATGTAAGCAAACTCAAGGATTAACAAGTAAGTAACTAATAATCATGATAGAATTTTGAGTGCGTTGATAAGAGATCAAAGTGGAACAGAGACTAAACTGAAGATGAAAGTGGTTGTTGGCTCATTTTAGAAAGAAGCAAGGTAAGGATATATATAAAGTTTCTAATTTTGCTGACAATACATAGTCGGCACTTCTACTTTCTTCTTCTTCTTTTTTTTTTTAAATAGTAAGAAATAATACTATAAAGAAAATAATAATCTGACCATTATTAAATTTAATAATAGACTATGGAATAATTAAAAAAATACTCTTACAAAGGTATGCACAAATATGTACTACAGTAATTAACTATATTAGAATGATATAATTATATATATGGCAAACAATTAGAAAATTCTAATCATGTTTCCTCATAGACATAAAAAATAATTCTTTTTTTTTTAAACATGTAGTACTAATTAATTACACGTCAAACTTATACTAAAGAGCATATCGAGAGCATTTCACTGCAAAATTGTACTTCACAAATAAAAATTATAAAAATAACCAATGTACTAAAACAAGTACTTGAAATTATATTCCCATAAATGCATTAATATAGAAAAAAAAAAAATTATGCAATCATGTTATTATTAGCTCTTTAATTATGTGAGGAGCTGGGTGTCATTTTAGAAATTCAAGATATCACATTTTCACACTGACACTTAGCTCATTCAAGCTTGGTTCCATACCTACAACATTGTCTACGCTCAAAATATACTAGCGGCTATCGCAGTATAGATTAAGGTGTCGATCCCACAGAGAAGTAAATCAACAATAAAAAGGTAACGAAAAATAGAAAAAAAAATTAAAAATAAAAATAAACTGAGCAATAAATTAAAATAATAATAGAATTATAAACGAAAATACCAATATGAGCAAAACAAGGCTTTAAGATTCACTTAATTGTTCATCTAACTGTTACCAATTTTGATTCCTATTTATCACTCAATTATATGTTTCACATCCTAAATACATAACCGGAAAATATAGCAATTATGAACAAATATTAATTCAAAGTATTCAATATGAAAAACTCTTCCAATTAACACCAAAAATAATTTATCTTATTAGTTATCTAAGATCAACAATATATCAAAGAGACAATACTGCAGTAAAAGATCAACTAATAAAACAAATATAATTATAATCTAGATTAAATCACTACATAAAGAAAGCATGACTGAATTTATATGAGAAATTAGAAAATAATATATTGAAAATAAAAATATTGAAGAATTTAACAAACCAAATATATAAACGTCGAAGCACTCTCTGGAATAAAGCTGGAAAACAGAGAAACTACACAACTAAGATCATCTCTCTAGCCTCTCTAAAAACTAGCCTGGCCTCGCACTCATCTCACACTCTCTCTCTAGAAAAAGTGAAATTTTCTCTCTCAAAGTTGGTGTGTTTTTTTCTTCTCACGTTCTAACTATTTATAGCTGAGATTGGAGTGTTGTGCAAGTTCCTATGTTTCTAAAGATGGCTTATGATTGGTCATGTGATGTGTCAAGCCCACATAATTCTTCCTCTCCTTTTCTCTCTCTTTCCTACGTTTTCTGATCATTAGGCCGTGATCCCGTGCAGCAGAAACTAGTGAGCGCGGCATGAATCTCGCGCGTGATTGGCTAAAATTTGTGGCAAAATTCATGAGCTGAGGTGGCGACATTTGAATGGACTGAAAAACGGATGCACGAGAGTCACGAAGCACCGGATCCGGCACGGCCCGGAACTACTGCAGCCGCGGGGCCCGCATGTCTCCGGGCGACTCACGCGCGCCTCGAATCGACGGCTGAGATCGCGCCTAAGATCTCCCTCATCCACTCGCGAGTATGACTTCGATTTTCTGAACTTTTTCCTTTTCTTTTTCTTTTATTTAAATCTGAAACAAAATAAAATAAGATAAATAAAATAAATCATAATCTAAATTAAATAAACAGTTAATCCGAATTTAAATTCAATAAAACTAAATTATCCTAAATTAAATTAAATTAAATTAAATACCTAAAATTTAATAAAATTATATCTAAATACTAAAAATCAAATTAACTATAAGTAACCTAAATTAAACTAAAATTACATAAAAACACACAAAATATATAAGAAAAAGAACATAAATAACTCTATTTTTATATAGTTATCACACCCCCAAACTTAAACTTCGCTAGTCCCTAGCAAAAGAAAAGAAAAACCTAAATGAAAAAATCTAAACAGCTAAACATAACTCAGTTCAACTCTCGAAAATTTTTGCCTTCAAAGATTTCACATAATATAAAACTCAAAGAAAAACTCTAAAAATTGCAAATAGTCTAGAATTTTAATTCAAATGCCAATTTAACCTCACTTAAAATTCTTGAGTGTGTGTGTGAACAATTACATTTAATCCTTCGCAACCCATATCAGTTTATGTAAACTAGTGACATATGTACAATCTCTAGAGGATAAATAAACTTCATAAGCCTGTTTTTCATACCACTCTCCACTAATGTAGACCAATACTGCACCAAAGATCAATAGAACTTTATTTAAGCTTGTAACATATGGCTAGGGTAAAGGAAAGATAATAGTCATTTTTATGGCTCAAATCACCTTAAGCACATAACTTATTCTCGGATCTTTATAAATCTTCACCTCAAATACTGCATTGAATACAAACCCCCAAACTTATTTTTAACTTCCTTCTGCACTTCGCTTTTCTTTCTATTTCAAACTTCTCTTGTTTTTTTCAGACTTTCTTTTTTTTAATCTTGAAGTACTATACCCCCAAACCTATGATTTTTATCATTCTTTTTTTTTTACAAGGGTATAATACTATTTTCAACCTTAGAAAGATATTTTAAAATACCACCCTTCCTCCCATAATATTACATAACATAAAATATGCTCAATAAAGATCACATGTGCTATAAGGCAAAAGGTAAGATGTAGGAAATCATTATAAGGTTTAGGCTAAAAATATGGATAATAAAAGAAAAGAATAAAAATTAGGCTCAAAAGGAGTAAACTAAGGATAATCAAATGTCAAAAGTAGGCTTGAAAGGCTCAAACGATCCAAAAAGGGCCTAAATCATATCTCTAATACAGCTTAGTCTAGGATTTCGCCTCAAGTGATAATCAAATGGGTTCTAGAGTTTATTAATGAGATTTCAGAAATTTACTTAATCACATAAACCGTCTCTAAGCAAACAAAACAATTAAAATGCAACTGAGTACTCAAAAATATTCAAGAATCATAAGAAAAAATCAAACTAACATAAGAATCAAGCACACAGACAAAGACAATATTCATCATTTTCCTAAGAACTTTATTCAGTAAAACCAAATCTTATTATCAGCATTCAATTATCAAACTGAGTAATAACTAAAAAAAAAAAAAACTTTTTTGTCCGGAAAAATTTTGTACATGCGTGAAAAATATGTGCATTAAAAATGTGTATGCATATACTACCATCCCTCACCTAAATCAGACAGTGTCCTCATTGTTAGAAAAAATAGAAAAGAAAAGAGCAAAGGATAGAGCACACCTGAGTGATAGGGATTCCACACGAAGTATAGGATTTGTAATGAATAGGCTAGAAATGAGGACATAAACAAACTAAAGAAAACAAAAATAAATAAATAACCTAAAAAAATAATAAAATATGGTATAGAAAGATAAAACTTGATCAGTCATGGTAGACAGAAGCCACGAAAATAATCTCCTCAGGTTGGTCTACTCTCTCCACAAAATTCTTCAACTGTTGTCCATTTTCACGAAAAATTCGCCCGTCGGTTGGATCTTGAATCTCAACAACACTGTTTGGAAAAACTTGTTTTACAATAAATGGACCGGTCCATCGAGATCTCTGCTTACCAGGGTGGAGATGCAATCAGGAATCATAAAGATGAACCCGTTGGTTTGGCTCAAAATTCTTTCGCAAAATCTGTTTGTCATGGGCTGCTTTCAGTTTCGCCTTGTAGATTTTGGAATT
>JXTC01000002.1:479729-587729 GCA_002914845.1 Trema orientale
CAAGGCACGGCCTCGACCCATTTGGACACGTAATCAACAGCAAGAAGAATATATAGATAACCAAAAGAAGAAGGAAAAGGACCCATAAAATCAATACTCCAACAATCAAATATTTCAATAACAAGTATAGGGTTAAGAGGCGTCATATGACGTCGGGTCAATGCTCCTAGCTTTTGACACCTTTCACAAGAACGTCAAAAATTGTTAATGTCTTTAAACAAAGTAGGCCAATAAAGACCACACTGTAAAATTTTAGCAATAAGTATACATATGAAAGAGCTTCATTTGATTTCTCATTATTTGGATAAATATGTCACTAACAGTGGCACATTGGGTTATGTTTTTAGGCATGGACATTAATGAAAGAAGGCAAGATATTAGAACTGATCGAAAAGTGCTTAAGGGACTCATACAACAATATGGAGGAAGTGTTGCGCTGCATCCATGTTGGTCTCCTATGCGTGCAACAAAGTCCTGTTGATAGGCCTAACTAACTATAGTTCATACTTTTAGAACTTCATACTAAGCTAACATAATACATTTTTTAATTACCATTTGTTATAACAACTTGCATAATTATTAAGTTACTGGCAGCATTAAATCGTTAGTCTTAAACCTTCCTTTTTCTTTTTCATTTTTCTTTTCCAAAGAAATTAAAAGCGGAATTGTCCTTTGTTCCTTGTTCATTATCATTGATCCTTGAGGGATGACCATTTTACGTAATAATTATTTTGATGTGAAATGATGATATCACATCATTATAAAGTTAGATCATTAAGTATTAAATATCATTGGACTTCTTTGAAATGTCACATTTTATTTCTAGTTGTGGTATTGACAAACAATAACAACAGTAATAATAATTATAATGTAACTTTTTAGGGAAAATATGGTGCAATGATTATTGGTATTTAATCCATTACTGAAATTTTATATGCATATATTACTTATATATTAGAGAAATGACCACCACAAGCCTCAGAATGACAAAAATTCAAGACACTAGATACTTCACCTTCTAGAATACAACGTCTCACGATTTGGTCAGGGCAATACTTATACAAATAAGGATCATCCCAATAAAAGTTTTTTACCTCAACCAAGAATTTTCACTTGTCTTTTGCACTCCAATTAAGCGGAATTTCACCAAAAACCAAGCAATTGACAATGTGAGCATACCATGGAAATTGGCTTGCGGCGAACAAATGTTCATCAGGGAACTCATCTCGAATGGGTGTGCCATCAGTTGAATCATTGAACTCTAGATGAGACAAATGATTGGTCATAACATTTTCATCTCCCTTCTTGTCCTTGATAGTTAGATCAAACTCCTACAAAAGTAAAATCCACCTAATCCAGCGAGCCTTAGCATCCTTCTTGGAAAGAAAGTACTTAAGGGCCGCATTGTCAGTAAAAACAGTAATACGTGAACCAATCAAATAAGAGCGGAATTTATCTAATGCAAAAACAACATCTAGTAGTTCTTTTTCAGTGGTAGAATAATTCATTTGAGCATTGTTCAATGTTCTACTAGCATAGTAGACGACGAAAGCTTCCCCTCCCTTCGTTGTCCAAGAATAGCTCCCACAGCGTAGTTTCTTGCGTCACACATGATTTCAAAGGGCAGATTCCAATTAGGTGACTGCATGATAAAGGCTGTAGTAAGTTTGGCAATGAGTGTTTTGCACGCTTCATCACACTCTGGAGTCTAGTTAAACTCAGCTTCTTTGGCCAAAAGTTTACACAATGGTTGAGATATAGCAGAGAAATTTTGTATAAACCTCCTATAAAAACCAGTATGTCCAAGAAAAGACCGAATATCTCTCACCGATTTCGGTGTAGGTAAATTAGAGATTAACTCGATTTTAGCCTTGTCAACCTCTATTCCCCTTTCAGAAACAATGTGCCCTAAAACAATCCCAGAAGATACCATAAAATGACATTTTTCCGAGTTGAGTACAAGACCTTTTTCTTCACACCTACTCAAAATAGCTTTCAAGTTAAGTGGACATGAGTCAAAAGAATCACCAAAAATAGTCAAATCATCCATAAATACTTCCATGCATTTTTCAACCTTGTCAAAAAAAAAATACTAAGCATATAACGTTGGAAAGTAGCTGGTGCATTACATAAACCAAATGGCATCCTACGAAAGGCATAAGTACCAAACGGGCTTGTAAATGTGGTCTTTTCCTGATCATCTATCATTATCTCTATTTGATAATAACCTGAATATCCATCAAGAAAGTAATAAAAAGGATGAACAACTACACGTTCCAAAATTTGGTCAATAAAAGGCAATGGAAAGTGGTCTTTTTGGGTGGCAGAATTTAACTTTCTATAATCTATGCACATACGCCACCCTGTTACTACCCTGGTTGGAATAGGAACTCCGTTTTCATTCTCAACTACAGTTATTGTAGACTTCTTAGGAACTACTTGCGTTGGACTTGCCCATTTACTATCAGATATAGGATAGATTATGCCTACATCTAACAGTTTTAAGACTTATTTCTTAACTACTTCTTTCATTGTAGGATTAAGTTTTCTTTGAGGGTCTCTACGGGGGTGAGCTCCTTCTTCTAAATGGATTCTATGGGAACAAATTAATGGGGAAATACCTTTAATATCAGCTATAGTCTAACCTAGTGCAGATTTGTGCTCTTGTAATAAATTTATCAATTTTCTCTCTTGATTTACACTAAGTTCAGAAGAAATAATGACAGGAAAGGTATTACGTGAACCCAAGAATGCGTGTTTCAAACCTTTGGGTAACTGGGATAGTTCAATCTTAGCTGTCTCCAAGGCAGATGATTGTGGCTTCTCTCTTTCATGTGGCAACTCCTCGAAGCGTGGTTGCCAAAACTTCTTTTGCTTATCCTGTATATCATCAAAAATAGCAGAAACATTAAACGTATCAACAGAATAATGCAAAAATTCAGAATTAGAGTTTTGGAGAAGGTATTCTAAAGATTCAGAATTATTATGCAAGTTTACTTCCTCCAGAATGAGTGTATCTATCAAGTAGGAATGATAGCATTCGTCTTCATCTCGTGGTTGTTTTCCAACATGAAAAATATTTACCTCCAAAGTCATATTCCCAAACGATAACTTCATTAGACCATTCCTACAATTAATAAGGGCATTTGCTATAGCAAGGAAAGGTCTTCCTAAAATTAGCAGAAATTTGGACTCTATGTCAACCACAGATTGAGTATCCAGGATTAGAAAATCAACATGATAGTAAAATTTATCAATTTGCAGCAAAATATCTTCAACTATTCCTCTCGGTCTTCTCACATAACGGTCAGCCAACTGCAGTACCATAGATGTGGGCTTGATTTCTCCAAGGCCTAGTCGCAAATATACAGAATATGGCATGAGGTTTACACTTGCTCCCAGGTCTAGAAGAGCTTGGCCGAACTCATGTGTCCCTATGTGATAGGTGATAGTGAGACAACCTGGATCTTTGTATTTGGGCGGTGTTTTCTGCTCAATTACTGCACTTACCTGCTCAGTCAAGAATGCAGTCTTCTTGACATGGTGCCTCTTTTTCAAGGTGCATAGATCTTTGATCACCTTAGCGTATGATGGTACCTACTTGATCATATGTAACAAAGGCAGATTAATTTTAACTTGCTTAAGGTTTTCGAGGATCTCACCTTGATTTTCCAGTATTTTTCCTATCTTGAGAGCTTGAGGAAAAGGCACTTTAACTAGAAAGTTCTTTTCAGCTTCTTGAGGAGGGGCATCTTGAGTGCTACTCGGAGTGGTTGTGTCGCTTGGTAATGCACTTGGTAAGGTTGGACCATCTAAAGTCTTAATTACCACCTCGAGTAGTAATAGAATTGACCTCTTTAATATTCTGTGTATCAATACCAGAGGTTTGCACCAAGTGTTTCCCCTTCGGATTAGACCAAGATTGGGCAGGAAATCTTCTACGCTCTTGTACAGTAAGAGCGCTAGCCAGCTTAGTTATCTGACTCTTAATCTCTTTATTCTCTTCCACCACTTGTATAAGTATAGACTCAAACTTTTGATTAGTTTTATTCTGTGCCTCCATAAATGCCTGAAGTGTTTCCTCTAAAGGATTTCTATTGGATCGTACATTGTATTGATGTGCAGAGTAATTCCTAGGTAGTGGTGCCTCAGTGTTCCAGTTATTGGTATTGGATAATACAGGCTGGTTTTGGTCAGACCTCCAGCTAAAGTTTGGGTGGTTTCTCCAGCCAGGATTATACGTGTCAGACTACGGTGAGAAAGGCTTTCTAAACCTTCCTAAGGTATTGCATTGTTCTTCATAAATCCCTCTTATCTCACTGTAAGTTGGGCAATCCTAAGCCAAGTGTTCCACTCCCCCACAGACAAAATATGTAGCCTGAGATTCTACCCTAGCAACCGTACGTGTGACTCTACTATCTCTAGTTTTCAAGGCCTCTAATTCCCTAGTCACAGCTTCTAGTTGGGCTTTAAGGCTATCTTCTTCCCTAAGATGGTAAATTCTGGTTGGTCGTGACCTATTAGTGCTATCAGTAGTACTAGGTCCAGTCCACGTGTGGGTTTTCTCAGCTAAATCATTTAGGTAGTCTATAGCTTCATCTGGGTCTTTCTGTAGGAACTCTCCATTACACATCATCTCTATGAATTGGCGCTCCCTAATGGTTAATCCCTCATAGAAATAACTAACTAGTCGTCAATTTTCGTACCCATGATGTGGGTACATGTTCAATAACTCTTTGAATCTCTCCCAGGCTTGATTTAAAGTTTCACTATCTTTTTGGGAAAAGGTTGAGATCTGTCTTTTAAGGCTGTTGGTCTTATGGTGCGGGAAGTATTTGCTAAAGAAAGCTCGAGTCATTTCTGCCCATGTACCTATGGATCTCGGTCTCAAAGAGTATAGCCAACTCTTCGCTTTATCTTTTAAAGATAATGGAAAACATTTTAACCTAATAGCATCTACTGCATTGGGTTGACTATGGAAAGTGTCCACTACTTCTTCAAATTCCCTGATATGCAAATATGGATTTTCACTATCTAGGCCATGGAAGATAGGTGAAAGTTGAATCATGCCAGGTTTAAAATCCATTTGCGGTGTATTCTGAGGAAAAATGATGCATAAAGGTGTAGCTGTACGGGTTTGGTGTAGGTAATCATTTAAAGTCCTAGCAGCATTATTCTCAATTTGATTCATGTTGGCTGGTAAAAATGTTTCTGATAAATCTGTGCCTGACCAAGAGTCAGATGAATCATTTCAAAATCGAGTCTTCTACTAAGTCTTCATGTTTCGTCTCTATGCCAAGACATGCACCCAATTTTTTTTTTATGAGAAAAAGAAAATTGTGAAGTAAATGCAAAAAGTATACACTAAGAATGTTCCCAGATCGATTGGAAAGGGTGCAAAAGGTCCCACTTAAAACCCAACTTTTCTAGACAGAATTCCCCGAGGTCCCCAGGTGAGTTGGAGGGGTCACGGTTGCAGTCCTTATTATTCTGTAACCAATCTTTCTTAGGCAATACCTTTGTGACAGAACAATCCCAATTTCTACCAGTTACGCAAACAACACAATTTTTTTTTTTTAAATTTTTTGAAAAGAAAAAAAATAAAAATAAAATAATAATATGAAGAAAAAAAAATAACTAATTAAAAACCTAAAGTTTAGAAAATTAATAAACCTAATAAAATCTAAACTAAAACAGAAAACAAAATCCAAAAATAAAAGAAACTAAAATTGTAAGAAGAAAAAAAATATTTACAAAAATCTAAAAGAAAAAGAATGAAAGAATTGTGTACCTTTTTCGTTAATTTGGCTTCCCCGGAAATAGCGCCAAATTTTGTCTACACTCAAAATATACTACCGGCTATCGCAGTATAGATTAAGGTGTCGATCCTACAGAGAAGTAAATCAACAATAAAAAGGTAACGAAAAATAGAAAGAAAAATTGAAAATAAAAATAAACTAAGCAATAAATTAAAATAATAATAGAATTATAAACGAAAATACCAATATGAGCAAAACAAGGCTTTAAGATTCACTTAATTGTTCGTCTAACTGTTACTAACTTTGATTCCTATTTATCACTCAATTATATGTTTCACATCCCAAATACACAACCGGAAAATATGGTAATTATGAACAAATATTAATCTAAAGTATTTAATATGAAAAACTTTTCCAATTAACACCAAAAGTAATTTATCTTATTAGTTATCTAAGATCGACCATATATCACAGAGACAATACTACAGTAAAAGATCAACTAATAAAACAAATATAATTATAATCTAGTTTAAATCACCACATAAAGAAAGCATGACTGAATTTATATGAGAAACTAGAAAATAATATATTGAAAATAAAAATATTGAAGAATTTAACAAACCAAATATATAAATGTTGAAGTACTCTTTGGAATCAAAGCTGGAAAATAGAGAAACTATACAACTATGATTATCTCTCTAGCCTCTTTAAAAACTAGCCTAGCCTCGCACTCATCTCACACACTCTCTCTAGAAAAAGTGAAATTTTCTCTCTCAAAATTGGTGTGTTTTTTCCTCCTCACGTTCTGGCTATTTATAGCTGAGATTGGAGTGTTGTGCAAGTTCCTATGTTTCTAAAGATGGCTTCTGATTGGTCATGTGATGTGTCAAATCCACACAATTCCTCCTCTATCTTTCTTTCTCTTCCCCACGTTTTCTGATCATTGGGCCGTGATCCCGAGCGACAGAAACTGGTGAGCGCGGCATGAATCTCGCGCGTCATTGGCTAAAATTTATGGCAAAATTCATGAGCTGAGGCAGCGACATTTGAATGGCCCGAAAAATGGATGCACGAGAGTCGCGAAGCACCGGATCCAGCACGAACTGGAACTACTGCAGCCGCGGAGCTCGCATGTCTCTGGGTGACTCATGCGCGCCTGCTTCGGCGTGCACTTCACGCGCCCGTCTAATGACCAGAGCCTCGAATTGATGGCTGAGATTGCGCCTAAGATCTCCCTCATCCACTCGTGAGTATGGGCTTCGTTTTTCCGAATTTTTTCCTTTTCTTTTTCTTTTGTTTAAATCTGGAACAAAATAAAGTAAGATAAATAAAATAAATCATAATCTAAATTAAATAAATAATTAATCTGAATTTAAATTAAATAAAACTAAATTAAATTAAATTAAATACCTGGAATCTAATAAAATTATATCCAACTACTAAAAGTCAAATTAACTATAAATAACCTAAATTATACTAAAATTACATAAAAACACACAAAATATATAAGAAAAAGAACATAAATAACTCTATTTTCATAGAGTTATCAAACATCATCATCATCTATTTTTTTCTCCTCAAGGAGAGTGTTAGACTCATCAAAATAATATGCATAGATTTTTTTACTACCAATATTCTTTTATTGAAAACTCTATAAGCTTTACTAGTAGTAGAGTGTCGAAGAAAAATACCCATATCGGATTTTGAATCAAATTTGCCCAAATTATCTTTAGTATTCAAAATAAGATATTTATAACCAAAAACTTTAAAATAGCTAATGTTGGGTTTTCTACCTTTCCAAAGCTCATCAGGTGTCTTGTTCAAAATTGGCCTTATCATAACTCTATTCACAATATGACAAGCGGTACTTACCACTTCGACCCAAAAATATTTTGGCAAACCATTTTCATTTAGCATGCTTCTTGCCATTTCTTATAGGGTTCTATTCTTTCTTTCTACTACTCCATTTTGTTGTAGAGTTCTAGGAGCTGAAAAATTATGATCAAAATCATTTTTGTAGCAAAAAACTTCTATCTCATCATTTTCAATCTCACCACCATGATCACTTCTAATAGATGTGATAGTCTAGCTTTTTTTATTTTATATCTTTTTAAAGAAAACAGTAAGAACATTTAAAACATCATTTTTAGGAGCAATAAATAGAACCCAAGTTAATCTTGAAAAATCATCAACTATCACAAAAGCATAGTGTTTTCCACCAAGACTAGCTACTCTTGATAGTCTAAATAAATCCATGTGAAGTAGTTGTAAGGGTCTAGAAGTAGTAATGGTGTTTTTAGATTTGAAAGAACTTTTTACTTATTTTCCAAATTGACATGCATCATAAATCTTGTCTTTTTCAAAAAGTAAGCTAGGTAAACCACTTATAATGTTTTTCTTTAAAAGTTTAGAAATAGTATTCATATTAGCATGTCCAGGTCTTCTATGCCAAAGCCAAGAATCATCTTCTAAAACCGAAAAATATTTGTCTTGACTAAAGTATTTTTTAGTATCAATAATATACACATTATCTTTTCTTTTTCCTTCAAAAATGATTTATTTTGAATAAGTATCCTCAATTAAGCATTTGGAAGGCTCAAAAATAACTCGATAAACTTATCACAAAGTTGACTTATACTAAGCAAATTGTGTTTAAGACTATCAATATTCAAAATATTTTCTATAATGGGTGAGGAAGTAGTACCAATGTTACCTATAAACACAATTTCGCCTTCGACGTTGTCTCCAAATGTAATATGTCCTCCACTTCTTTTTGTGAATGATGAGAGTAAAGAGTAGTTCCCGGTCATGTGTTTGGAGCAACCACAATCGAAGAACCAAAAGTACTTATTCTTTTATACCTACAAGTAAGAATCAAACTTTGAT
Organism: Trema orientale; assembly: GCA_002914845.1. Lineage (NCBI taxonomy): Eukaryota > Viridiplantae > Streptophyta > Magnoliopsida > Rosales > Cannabaceae > Trema > Trema orientale. The sequence goes on from JXTC01000002.1 coordinate 488,375, forward strand.
TTTCGGAACCCATACTAATTTGGGTCCTTGAGTGTTAGTTCTTGATTCTTTTGGTACCCAAGCCAGTTTTCCACCAAAATATACATTTTTCTTCACAAAGCGTGAGAAACTAGTATGTCCATCTTGATTGTAATTAGTGCAAGTGTGCTTTGTGTCGCATGTTTTCAAATTTATTTGTTCACAAAAATCATTTGAGCCAAACTAGATCATATCTTGTGTTCACCTTTATTCTCTCTAAGTTTATCTTGTATCAATTATCTTTATTAGAGAGATTCCAGTTAAGTGATATCTTTATTAGAGAGATTCCAGTTAAGTGATTCAACAAAAACTAAATTATAATTGTGAGGTGAGGTTGACACCGAATTCATAAATAACCCAGTTTAGGTGAGATTGGCACAGAAGTCTAAACAATCTGAGTTAGGCGTGATAGAGCCGGATTTAAGACTATTGTAAAGACGTGAGTGTCCTTAAGAAGAAATCACTTGTTATGTACAATAGTCAGTCAAGCCCATTCTCTTGATCTGATAGTGGAAAACTCGAAGCAGGTTGCCAAGAGCTGGAGACGTAGACAAACCATCGTGTTTGTTGGACCTCGTAAAAATAATATTTGCATTTCTCTATCCCTATCTCTTTAATTTATTTATCTTGAGCTTGTGCATGCTATTCAACTATTTTTACTTGATATTGTTGTTACTTGCATAATTTACTTGCTTATTTAGAAAAGTTTGTAAAAGTTTTTAAGACCCAATTCACCTCCCTCTTAGGTTAGCTATTCTTGGGCTAACAATTGGTATCAGAACTTGGTACTCAAATTTTTAAAACTTAACCATTTTTTAGATGGCTATCCCAAACAACTTTTCTTTTCAGTATGAGGGGTTGTCACCTTCTAAACTACTGTTTTTTAGTGTCACTAAAGGTTTATTGAAAATAACAAAAATTATTGACGGAAGAGAAGTAGAAAAAGACATAGAGGAATATGATGAAAAAGATAAAATCACTTTCACCAAAAATGGAAGAGTTAAAAATATTCTTATGTGTAGTTTAGATAGGAATATTTATAACAATATTAGAGATACTCATGAACTATGGAATATGTTAGAAGTCTCTTATCAAGGAACTAGCTCCATAAAAAAATTAGAATTAATATTTCTACTAGAAATTATGAGGTGTTCAAAATGGAAAAGGATGAATCTATTTCTCAAATTTTTACTAGATTCACTACTATTATTAACTCTCTTGATGCTCTAGGAAAAATCTTTCCAAATGGTAAGTTGGTGAGCAAAATCCTTAGAAGTCTTCCTCAAGCATATAGAAGCAAGGTGGCAGCTATTCAAGAAGCAAAAGACCTTAGCAAATTTCCTCTTGAAGAACTTATGGGATCCCTCATGACCCTTGAAATCCTTATGAAGGAAGCAAATGAAGATGAAGGAGAGAAGAAGAAAAAGAAAAGAATCACTCCTAAAGCTACCATGCAAGAAAGCAATAAGGAAGAACAAGAATTTGCATATAGTGAGCTAAAAGATATTGCCCTACTTACTAAAAGGTACAAGAAGTACTTAAACTTCAAAAAGAAGAACTTTAAGAAAAATACCAAAGGCAATGTCTATCGAGAGAAGAAAGTAAAAGATGATCCCATTACTTGCTTTGAATGCAAAAAGCCGGGACACATGAAGAACGAATGTCCCTTAAGAAGAAAATAAAGAAGAAGTCAATGAAGGCCACTTATGATGATAGTGAAGAAGAAGAATCCAATGAAGAAGAACAAGAAGAAATTGCCAACGTGTGTTTCATGGCAATAGGAAATGAGGTAAGCTCTTTTGAACCTAAAATTGAATTTTTAGATGATAGTGATACTAGTAGTGAAAATAATAGTAATTGTGATTTATAATATGAAAGTTTATTGAGTAATTTCAATAATTTATATAAAAATTATGAAAAATTCATTTTCAAGAACAATACTATCAAAAAGAAAATTTTTAGCATGTCTAAAAAAGTTGAGGAGTTTACAAAAGAAAAAGAAGTAAAATTACCTTGTAGTAATTGTGATCTTTTTGTCAAAAGAAAATACTTTCTTGAATGACAAAATTTTCGACTTGACTAAAATTGTCTACAAATTTACAAATGGAAAGAAAAATTTTGACATGATGCTTGGTGGGCAAAAATGTGTTTTTAACAAAGGAGGTATTGGGTATAAATCTTCCATAAAACAAAAATACCTCAAAAACTATTGTAAAAGTTTGAATCACAAAAATTAATTAGAAAAATTTGAAGATATGATATAAGCAATGTAAGGATGTTCAAAAGTTATTTCAAGTGATAGAAAAGCTTCTATTTATAGACTTGAATAAAAACTAGTTGTTTTAGACTGTTTGACAGACATTCTGTCATTTTCGATAGACCGAAAGTGTGTTTTCGGTCAACCGAAAATACTAGCCGTTGAAAGTGCAACTCTAACGGTCAAGTTTGAAAATCTGTTAAAAATTCGGCAAGGAATCAGTAGACCGAAAACTAGGAATCGGTCTGCCAAAAATGCCAGAGAGCATGTTTTGATTTTATTTCATGTCTTTTTCAATTTTTTTCAAAATTGTGACTTCTTAAATTGATTTTTATGAAATATGGATACTATAGAAATTCATAAATCAATTTAAAAGCTTGTGTAGAATAATTTTCAAACTTTAATTGAAGATAAACTAGTTTGACTGTATTGGTTTGAAAATTTCCTATTTTATGAAAAATTTGAGCTATTAAGATCATATTATATGTGAACAAGTATTCAAGTATAAGAACTAAGTAATGAACCTTTACTAGTCTAAGTCTTGTATTCTTGAATTTTGTCTTCAAGCTCTTCTCCATAATCTATATTGAATGTCTTGTGATCCTTTCAATTTAGATTACTACACACTCAAGTAAATTATTAGTTCTTAATCGAATGTTTGTTAGCTTCAAAACATGAGTATAAGATTGATGATATAAAGCATGAGTTAATACTATAATATACCCATTGGCTCTATAAGAACACTGATCAATGCTATAATATGAAAAGCATTCATAGGCAAGACTCGAGATGATGCATATGACCTGTTGGAGAAGATGGTGAAGAACAACTATTAATGGCTTAGTGAGAGGACTTTACCAATGAAAATAACTGCAATTTATGAGATCAAAGCTTTTAATTCCTTGGCAGCTCGAAAGGCTTCTCTTTCTAAGCAACTGCTAAAAAGTCAACTGATGGTCAACTCCATTCAAGCCCCTCCTTCAAGCTATGATTTCTTCCATGGGAACCATCAAAGTGAATAATGTTTAGCGGAAAATCCTTTCTTACCATCTCATGTTAAGCAAATACAATATGTTTCAAACATTGGTCGTCAAAACAATACCAATACATATATTGTTACCTATAATTCTGGACAGAGAAATCATCCCAACTTCTCTTGGAGCAATCAAACAAAGTCAAAATAAAATGATGCCCCCACTTCGATATTTGCCACAGGATAGGAAGCCTTCACTCGAAGATGCACTACTACAGTTAGCCAATAATACCAATCAATTCACGATTGAAATGAAGCCCAACTTCCAAAACTAAGCTACTTCAATACAGAATTTGGAGGTCCAAATGGGTCAATTAGCCAACATGCTAAATGAGAGACAACAAGGAAATTTGTCGAGAATGATTACAGTTAGTCCCAAGGAGCATTGTAATTAGGGGCGAAGGGAGAAGGGAGCCAGTAGAGGCATATGCCCCCACTAAAAATTTATGCCTTTATTAAAAAAGAGCCAAAATAATCCTATGCCCTACTGAAAATTGGCCAAAATTATACTAAAGCTCTAAACTATATTGATCCAATTTTATGGACTATGACTTATGAGACTTAATGCCCCCACTGAATTTGAAGGCTGGCTCTGCCCCTAATTATAATAAAGCAATCATACTGAGAAGTGGAAAAGAATTGGAAGTTTGCGGAGAGCTAAGAAATCTACTAAGGAAGATCATGAGGAGATACCTTTAATAACACCTTCAGCGAAGAAGAAGGATGAAGTTACAACCAAAAAATCTAGTCCCCTAGGTGAACCTACACAGAGACTTCCATACCCTCAACATTTTCAGAAAAATAATATCACGTTCGCATATGCTCTAGCCTAAATGCCAAGCTATATAGGTCAAACTCATGAAGGAATCAAATTCATGAAGAATATTCCATCGAACAAATGGAAGCCAGAGGGCTATGAGATGGTTGCACTTACTAAAGACTACAATGCCATACTACAAATTAAAAGAATTTGCCCTCGAACCTTAAAGATCTAATGAGTTTTGTCGTCCCTTGTTCAATTGGCAACTCTATATTTGAAAAGACATTATGTGACTTAGGTATGAGTGATAGAAAGGTGTGCATATTTATGTCAATTATTCGATTAAATTATCTATATTGCTTTGTTAGTTTTCATAATATTTCTAAGCTTTTAATGTTATTTTTGTATTTAGAGGTGTTTTTGAAAAGAATGAACCAATCCGAGTTGAAACCAGGCAAAAACGACAAAGATTTGAAAAAGTTAAAAATTGTATATAAGAGAGCTAGTATGGTGGCACTAAAATCTGGCATGGCAACACCAACTCTCGGGTTCGAGGAAATTTCTACATAGAATTCTGGCATTATAGTGCTAGAATCCCAGTGTTGCAGTGCTAGAAAATTAGGAAACCACTGACTTTGATTTTTTCAGCACGTTTTGGACTTTCTAATTTCAGGAAACTTTACCAAATCACTCCTAAAGTCAAATATATTATAAATAGGATACTCTAAGCCAGACTTTGGGAATCATACACTCATGGAAACACCTAAGAACCTAGAGAGAAGGAGAATCAAAGAGGAGAAGAAGAGCTTGAAGGCTGGGAGTGCACGCCAAATCCGTCTACATCGTTTCTTTTTCCTTTTTCTTTCTTTTTTTTTTTTGTTTTTATTATTCTAGCATGAAAATTATATTATTTGATTTTATAGACTTACTAGATTAGGTTTTAATTAGATTAAGGGCAATTTTAAAGCCTTAAATACGAATTACTTTATTTGAAGTTGATAATATTTTTCTATGTTTTATGATTCATGATTTCTATTTTGATTTATTTGGGTGTACAAATGGTTGTTCTAGTCTTTCTTCTTAATGAGAAGTTTTTTTGCAACTATTAGAAGACAATTCGTTTTATTTCTCGGAATAAAGTAAAAAGTACAGAGAAGAGAGAATTCAAACTTAAGGTTTCCACGTGGTTCGACAATGATACATTCATAAATCTATGAAACATGCTTTGAGCATCCACTATATGGATAAAGATGGTAGACTTGATCGACTTTTTTATGATAGAATGAATTCATTTTAGTGCTCATCCAAATTTTTACGATTAATGACTCCGACACTACCACACCAAAGTTCGGATTTTATCTTTTAGTCACAAGAAATTATTAATTGTAATTGAATGTCATTTTTAATCACAAAAAAATTTGTTGTAACTAAAAAATTTATTATGAGACTAAAAAATTTGTCACTAAATGGTGACTTTTTTGTAGTGCTTTTAGTGTTGCTTTTGTTTTGTTAGAAAATAATTTTTTTTTTTTTAAAAAAGTAGGGGTTAACTAATGACCATCACTTTCTACAAATTTAAAAGAAAATATCACACACACACACACTACCAAGGTTTGAACCCCTGATTCTCCAAACTCATACAGACATCCCCAAAGCCTTGCACCAACTGAACTAACCCCAATTGGCTGAAAGTAATTATAATACCAATAACTATAATATTGATCATCGTTCATTTTATAAAGTCCCATTTTCACAAAATCTGAGCGATTTGTATCATGTATTTTATTTTGAAATTACATAAACTGTGCACCATTTTCATACGAGGTAAAACAATATTGTATGGAGGGGACCGCACATATATGCAATTGATCTGAATGTGGCCCCTACGTCAGTCTTATCAACCCTCTCTGGGGTGTTATTCTACCCTGCCATGCCCTACCTATAGCCACTTACATCAGTTTACGATTGATGCCCTCTTTTTCACTAATAACATACGTATCTATATTATCTGTATAATCTATAATAGAGATGTCAAAGTCCAACTTTTTGTTTGATGTGTGAGGAATTGAAGAAACATCCTGAGACGGTCCATTATATATATTATCTCATTCCTCCCCGAATGTACTGAAGGTGATAGACTAATAACAATAATCTACTACCGTGTAGTGAGTAGTCACCACATATATAAAAATACCACACACGCGCATGAATACAAATATATACATATACACTACATAAAATCATGATAGTTCCTATACATAATTCCGGACCTTTAATTCTTCTTTAGCTCCTTTATTTAACTTAGCCAACCCAAATTACATAGCACTATATATTTATATGTGTTGTAAGCTTATAAGTGCTAAGTTATACGTAATTGCTCTCATTTTCAAACTTCGGAGAGGGATTTAGAACTCAAAATTATTGACGTTGAGAGGAGATTTGTTTAGCACTTATACTTACTCATGTTACATATATAAACGATGATTCATTATCAATTTTTAATAACATGTGATTTTGAACTATATTTTGGGTATAAGACAATCATGAAATTGAAAAAATTCAATACAAGTCCCCACGGGGTAGCTAATTAGGAGACAGGAGAGAGGAATAGAATTTAATGGGTTGATGAAAATGAGTTGTTTGTAGCAAAAGAAAGTGTTTGAGATGCATTTATCTCATTATACATTGACACATGGAACAAAGTTGTACACTCTGAAGTTGACAGATGTATGATAATACCGAGAGAGAGAGAGAGAGAGAGCTAGCTATAATATAGGGCAAGGCCCATCCTCGAAATGGGAGTAATAAATGCGAAGACGCAGAAGGGTACAGGACTTTTGTGTCAGAAATAATCAGAAAAGACGGTGTGATGTGAGGGGTGAGGAAATGATTTTGTAATCGATTGCTTTATGATTGGTGTCACTTTTACTCTAATTATTTTTAAAAAACGTAAAAACTAATATTTATCTGATTTACAAAAAGAAAGGTGCGTGCATGAGAGGATGAGACAGTAAAGAAAAGTCCTTTATTTTTCTTCTTTCCCAGATGCCCTTTTTAACTTTTGTTTTTCTCTTTGATCTGACAACTCCAAGCAAAAGTCAAATATAGGAAAAATCAGCCATTATGAGCATGATGACTGTACCTCTATGCGCATGCATTTATCCTATCCATATCCATGGCCATGGCATGGTGATGTATGTGTTTTTTTTTTTTTTTTTTGAGACCTGTTAAAACTCTCATTTATCATATCTGTCTTATATACTTTATGTTCTGTTTTAACCAAACAAAAAATGTACTGTGTCTTACAATTGAACGAAACACAAGTTCTATAAATATGAACACGGTAGAAACATATACTAGTACCGCTATAAGTATTACATGGTGAATATATAACTAATTAGTATAACATATATTTAAGGACACCAATCTAGTAGGTATTTTTTTTTTTACCTATTTATAAGTATTATTTTGGCCAATTAAAATTGGTCACGCATAACTTTTCATGCTATAAGGAGGAAAGAGAAAAATATTAAATAATGAGTATTTATTTTTATTATTATTTTTTTCAACTACTCAAATTATGGTGATCTAACGGCTAAAAAAATTGATCTAACAGCTAAAAAAAACCTATAAATAAGTTTAAAAAAAAAAGAAAAACCTACCGGATTGGCAACCTATATTTAATTATCATACAAGATATCCCCTAAAAAACAAAACTTGTAATTACAGGTGACATTTATTCACAACTAAATATTTCTTATGACTAAAAGATAGTATTTTTATTATTAATTTACTTTTAGTCACAACTTTTTATGTATAGTAATTAAATTAGATATGACTAAAAATATAATTAGTCGCAACAAATTCTATTTTTTGTTACTAAAAACTTTTAGCCAAGGAGTTTTAGTTATAACATAATAATGATGATATTTTTTGAGTCATGAATTTTTCACTTTAGTCACAAATTTTTGTTGTGACCAAAAGTAAATTTTTTTATAGGTCACAAAAGTAAATATTTTTGTATAATGATCTTTCCAAGAAGAAATATGGTATTTAAAAACTGAAAAAGCTGCCAAAACGGACCAATTTAGAGCAAATCAAATCTTATTAGGGCCTAAATTACTCCACCATATAGGTTAATGATTGAATTGAGTGACAATGAGATTCGATCCTGTAAATTAATTTGATTCTAGTAGACTTTATAGTTATTCAACAATTAACTATGGATATCAAGTGTTTTCTCTAATATCAGAAGTTAATGCAGACAGATTTGTTATTTCTTCGCATCTTAACAAAGGCTACATCTATTTATAATTAAATCTATGTACATAATGTTGGGAAAAAGAAAATTAGAACACTGTATTAAATAATTAAATTGGGATGGTTTCACATACTGTTATTGGGTTCTTTTGCAAATTAAATACATACTTTTGAAAGTGATTTTCCGTAACAAGCTTATGATTTTAAAGTCTTTGCAAAGTAGTCAGCTTTCTTTACTACGCTCAACCAAAATTCAACCATGTAAAAAGGCTACTTTACAAAGAATTTTAAAAATTAGGTTTTTTTTTCATATTAAAAGTCAATTTCAAAAAGCCTCATTTCACCAATTTCCCCACTTTTTTTCTTTTTTAATAATGATATAACCTTTTTTAGGTAATTAGCTAAAATAAAAAAAAGTATCGAAATTCTATGCACGCATCTTAGCTAGGTTGGCACCCACCTGTAGAAATCTATTTTGGTCTTTGTCTCAGCCGTTCCTCCATGGATATTATTGTTTCATATATTTACAATGAATATAATTAGTTAAATATTGGTGAACCATGGTCTTTAGAGTACTCAAAGGATTTTGGTGGCATTTTTCTCCGGACTGGGGCTCATGATATGATGCCACAATGGTTTTTCATAGATGTGGATACTCTTTCACTTTACTTAAAATTTCCCATTGCGGTTTTTTTTTTTTTTTTTCCTTTGTAGGTTTTGATGAGCCCTAGGGTGTTTCTTTCTATGGGCATGTTTGGCACGCAGGATTGGACTGGATTACATGGACTGGACTAGAAACGATAGGATTGAATTGGATTATGCTAATCCAATACTATGTTTGGTAAACTGTCGGACTAAGTAACTGAATAAATAATCTATTGTTTGGTACAAGATTGGATTGGACTAAATTTAAAGAAAAAAAATTAAATAGTAAATTTTTAAAGGCCTAATTTTTAATTAAAAATGCATGATAAAAATGTAAAAAGAAATTATGTATAATTCTTTTTAAGTATCCATATTGAAACATATTTAACTTTAGCCTTGTACAAATATGGAATTAGAGAAAAATTTGATAACTTTTGTTTTCTTTTTGAGATAAACTCTGAGCATAGTTCACTCAAAAAAAAAAAAAACTCCAAGCATAGTCCAGTGCCGCCAATCTTCTTTTGGTTGCCATCTGAGTGATGAGAGTATAAATGAAGGTGAGTGATATAAAAGCACCAAAATCATTTAATTATATCTCAACCTTAGAGCAGAATTTTTTTAAAACCAAACTTTCGAATTTTATTTATCAGAGGAAACAATTACATCTTGGTCAACAATATCATTGACCAGTTTGGAACAACATCAAGCCAGACAACACAATCAGTAATACTGAAAGCAACCTTGCTTTTTCGGCAGATCCATGGCGTTTTGCTGCCTCGTCTTCTTCTTGCTTCTGGATATCCATGTAGCTTTGCTTTTTCGACAGACCCATGGCGACTCGGGTGGTGGGGACTGGTGGTGAAAACGAAGAGGTGGCAGTGGCAGCGTGAGCATGGCGGCGACGATGTCACAAGCTCGACGGCGATGGGCAGGGAGCGGGACGGTGCAAGGAAGGAGAATAGACGATGCGAGGAAGGGAGGGTGAGAGCTGCTGTGTTTGTGTCGTGAGATGAGAGTTGGAAAAGAAAATAATCAAAGGATAAGTAATCCCACCGTTTCACTCGGGATTGTTTATCCTACAACATGTCGGATTATTTTGGGTCAATGGACTAATTATCTGGTCAATATTCATCTCCAAACATAAGACTGGGATAAATAATCCGAATCCCAATCCCAATCCAACGTGCCAAACATGGCCTTGTTGCTTTTATCCTTCTATTATACTTCTTTTATTGCAATTTTGAATTTTCATTTTATTCTTGTAGTTGCTTGACATGGCATGGAGAGAGGCTAGTAGGGGGTTAATCTAATTGGCATTCTCATGATTCCCCTCAGGTTCATTCCTTAAACTGTGCTATTATTCAGAAATAATTATATTACCACAAGAAACATACAATTATTATTCATTTTTCGTGTCACAAACAACTTATGTAGATTTATTTATAAATTATATACGCATGTAGAGAGACAGTACGCATTTGTTTTAAAAAAGGATTATTAGACATGGTGGTTGATTAAGTCGGCAGTGAAAACAGAAAAAGAGGCAAAAGAAAGAATTAGGAAAAAGAGAAGTTATGGTTGTGGGATGTAGTGACTGAGCTTTCACATCATGCCTTTGTTAAAGAAAGGCTGTGGAGAGAAGCTGACATCGTCCTTTCACCAAATTCGCTGACCGTATTGTCTGCTTCGCATTCAAACTCTCTCTGTATACTCTACACTCTACATTTAACATATAATATGAAAAGTTTTTTTTTTCAAAAAGCAAGTATTATATCACGTACATGGACCCCTTTTCTTCCATCCAAGTCTTTTTCCTTTTTTTTTTCGTACTGATTACCGATTAATTATCTATCAGGTATATATCAGTTTTAGTATGATGCTTCCTCTCTTTCTTAATAAGTTTTCACTTTTAAAATATATAATATACGTTTTTCAATCGATGTTGTATAATATTTTATTAATAATATGTATATATTTGTTAACATCAAATCATTTATGAATCTTTAATAATAGGGCACCAATCCAGTAGGTATTTTTTTTTTTTACCTATGGGTAGGTATTTTTTTTTTACCAATGAAAATCTAACAAATATATTTTTTTATTGTAAAAAGTAGGAGAGAGAAAAGTTATTAATTATGCACGTCTTTTCATGCACTTCATTAGAGCCATTGGATCACCATTAGATGATGATCCAACGGTTCAAAAAAAATACCTACCCATAGGTAAAAAAAAAAAAACCTATTGAATTGGCAACCTTAATAATAATATATATATGTATATAGGTCATGTTTCAATGGAGTTTTTTGTTTTTCTCTATGGATGGGTACTTTGATCAAGTTGAAAATGACTTACAATAGCAAGTCATTTTTACCTACATCCATTCTCATTCCAATTTTTTTGAGAATCCTCTTTCCGTTGAATTAGGAATAAGCTTTGGGAATAATTTTTTAAGAAAAAAAATTTGGAATAGTTTTTTAAGGAATTTTTTTTAATCAGAATTATTATTATTTAATATTTTGATATATATGGTTATTTTTTTTTAAAGTGTTTTGATAATATTTTTTGAGACTTATTCAAAATGCATATATAGTTTAGGAAAAAAAAACAATAAATAATTTGAGAGGGTGTGAGACCACAGCCTATTTTAATTTGATAAACGAGGGAATATTTTTCTTATCAATTCATAACCAAGTTTTGGTGTCCACTCTTTATTTTTCTAAAACAACAAATTTTAAATATTACATACTGAAGCCTGAAAGCAATACCATAAATAAAAAGTACAGGTGAAAACCATCTCAATTGTTAGCAGTTTTTGAATTGATTGCATACGTGGCACACGTTTGGTCTTTCTTTTTTATTGTTTTTAGGATATGCACGACCATAATTTCATTATGGTAAATCCGATCACTTCTCCATGCAATCTTGAGACAAAGTTAATTTTTTTTTTTTTTTTTATGAAGATGAGGATCCAAAGCATCCATGAATGCAAGAACTTTATGAAGCCCAAAAATAATTTTTTTATTAATTATCAAATAATTAACCAAAAAAGTGACACGTGTAGGAAAAAATTCAATGACTATGAACACATTTGATAGTTAATAAAAAAAATATACAAAAATAATATTTTAATCAATTATCAAATCATTAAATCAAAAAATAGTTGATTGTTTTGTTAAAAAGTAATTTTTTATAAAGCACGTGAAATGAAAAAAAAAAAAAAAAGAAAGAAAGTGCTTGATGACTACTAACAGATTTGAAAGTTAATAAAAAAAACATATGCAAAAATAATATTTTAATCAATAATTGTCAAATCATTAATCAAAAAATGGTTATTTTTTTATTAAAAAGTAATTTTTTATAAAACACATGAAATGAAAAAAAAAAAAAAGGAAAAGAAAGAGACAACTAAAAATAATAGACAAACAAAATATAAGTCCAAATTGTTCACTCGTCCAAATTGTATTGATGTATTTCTAAAAAAAATACGCGTAAAAGGGAATGAAATAAAAATATAGGAATCAAACATGGAATGTGAATGAATACAAAAAAAAAAAATAGTAGAAAGATGATTGAAAAAAAATGTCCAACTCATAGGTCATAAACAGGTTGCTAATATTTTTAATCATAAATAACTTTCTATATATATATATATACATATTAATTAGATTTTTTTTTTTTATAAAATTACTAATATTATTATAACTATTAGATCAAAATCCAATAGCCCAAATTAAAGTATCTATCCATGGAGCAAAAACAAAAAACTCCATTGAAACATCACCCGTATGTATATATATTTATATATATATATATCTATGAATCCAACTCGGATAGAAAACAAACTTGCAGTGTTTTGTTACTATAGATAAAAAGTGAAATGCTAGTATAATCCCATTCTCATTAGACTACTTTTATAATGAATGCACTTGGTCATTTAGGGAGTAAAGCATCATGCTAATACACAATTTTTTTAATTTGAAATTTAGTACACAATTTCTTTTATATACAAGTGTATCTTAAAATATGTCGTATACTTAAGTTTTTATGGGTTCATTTGTCACTCTGATACCAATGTCAAAAGTGTAGATAGTAGCGGAGCCGGTTGACTCCTTGATCAAATCGCTGAGTTCAGGGACGAGGACTTTTTGTTAGTGGGGGCTTTTCATGCCTTGAAAGTTGTATAATAATTTTGATATTAAGGTTATTAAAGAAGTCTCTCTTAAAATATACAAGTAAATTGTTACTTATTTGATTAAATTTTTATGTAGTTAATTCTTAATAAGATTCAAAGAAAAAAATACTCTATCTACTTTAGTATTAACATATATTAGAATTAATATATAGTCAACATCATACGTTGATAAACTAATTGATATGTTTTTTTTTTTCTTCTTGTATCAAACATTTTATTTGTAAAGATCAACCAATACTACTCAGTTCAAAGAATCCCTCACAAGAATTCAAATCAAGAATTTTTTTTCTCCTTCCGGTTTGGGATGTTTTCATGGATAACAATTCCAGAAAAAAAAAAGGTCATGTTGCAGTTTTTTTAGAGTAAAATTGCCAAAAATTGCTTCAAATATAATGTCATTCTCCAATAATCATTCAACTTAATTAGTTTTTTTTTTCTTTTAGTCAGTTCAAGGTTTTTTATTAAATTGTAGGGTTTTTAAGGCTATTACCAGTAAAATATATAAAAAATTATAAATATACGGTCAAAAAATTAAAGCAATTTTCATACTACATGTGATTGGTATTTTTGAAAAAATAAGTTCAAAAACAAGGTGGCAGACATGTAAATAAAATAAACTTATTGAATAGCATTTATTATGTACAGACGTGAAAATAAAACTATGAAATTAACTGGTATAGTGAATTGTCTTTCGTGGATTCGTGTCAAGCATATCCCTTTTTATTTTCTTTTTCTTTTTTTTATTATTTTTTCCCTTTTCTTATTTTATTTTTTTTGTTTAAATTTTTTTGCCCTTTTCAACACTTTTTTTTTCTTTACAATTAAACCATTCTTCTCCCTTCCCCCCACCCCCCACCCCTACCCCCCTACCTTTTCTCCTCCTTTTCTCCATTTTATTTTTTTCCCTTACACTTTTTATTCTCGTGTGGATATGAGGTACTATTTTTCTTTTCTTAATTTTTAAGGAACGAAAAAAATGTCATCTTTTTTTTCAGTATTTTTTTTTTGGAATACAATTTTTTTTATTTTTGTTAAATTTTTTGTGGCTTTGTTTTTATTATATAAAATGAGAAGCCATTTGATTACCAATAAAATTTTTTGAAGCTACCATAGGTAACCAATTACCTTAATAATCAATGACTACTTAGTAACCTATGGAAAGCTACTTAATTTTATGGTTTCCAATAACCAATCAAATTATTTAGTTTCTAGATTGGTGGCTACTTATAAGACTAGTGATTGGTTACTGGTTTCTAAAGTAGTGACTAGTTACGTGGCTAGTGACTAGTAGCTACCGGTAACTAGCTATCAAATTTGTTATTAGTTACTCTATTTACTAGTAACTAATTTAGTTAATGGTTACTAGTTTTTTTTAGTTACTGGTTTCCAAGTTGGTGGCCACTTACTAGACTTGTGATTGGTTATTATTCTAATAACAACCAATAACCAGTTACTAAATTAATTACTGATTATCAATAACCAATCTAGTCATCAATTTGTTATTGGTTATTCTATTTATTTATAACCAATTTGGTTAATGATTCCTAGTTTTTCTTACTATTGGTTTCCAGATTGGTAGCCATTTACAAGATTGGTAATTAGTTAGCCAATAACCAATCTGGTTTCTAGTTTCTAAAGTAGTGACTAGTTTCAAAATTAGTAGCTACCAATAACCAATCTGTTTACTAATTACCAAGGTAGTCACTGGTTTTCATATAAGACCAATCTAGTTGACTAATAACCAATCTAGTTACTAACTTGTTCCTAGTTACTAGTTTCTATGGTTACTGGTTTCTCTATTGATTTATTATTCGTTTTCAAAGTAGTTACTAGTTACAAGACTAGTGAATGATAAACTATTAGTAACCAATCTAATTACTATTTACCAAGTTAGTTACCGGTTATTGATAACCAATTTAGCTATCTACTTGTTACTGGTTACTCTTTTTACTAATAACCAATTTGGTTAGAAGTTACTAGTTAATGGTTTTTCTAGTTATCGGTTTCTATATTTGTGGCCACTTACAAGATTGATGATTAGTAACTAGTTTAATTGGAAGCTCATCCGATTACTAGTTGCCAAAGAAGTGAGTAGTTATAAGACTAGTAACTATAATAACTAATTTAGTTTCCATTTACTAAGCTGATTACTGGTTACTAGTTTTTTGTTTCTATACAAGACTAATTTAGTTGCTGGTTACAATTAATTAATTTTGTTACTTATTTGGTACTGGCTACTAATTTCTCTAGTTACAAGTCATTAATATGATTAACGGTTACTAGTCCCTCTCATGTTACTAGTCACTGATAACAATAATAAATCTAGTCACTAGTTACTATTTAACAAAATTACAACCAGTTATTAGAATTGTAACTAATTACTAGTTAGATCTAGTAACCAGTAACAAGTCCTTATACATTAAACTATGTAACAATAAATATCAATACATTACACATATGGGCAAATTTTACAAAAAAGAACAATTAATGTGTAATAATTAATCACAACACTGTCTATAATTAATATTAAATTGCATGAATTTTTCAAGTTAAATAAGATTGTGGAAAAATTGATATGAAAAAAATTTAACATTCAATACATTTGTTCAAAAATTTTATACATTTGAGATATTACTACTTAAGATAGAAATCGATAACAATGTTAGATAGTTCTGCAAGAAAAAGATTAGTTTGGAAATTAGCAATAGTTTTTGGTAACTAGTAACATGTGAGGGACTAGTAGCCAGTAACTAATAGAAACTTGTAGCCTGTGAGGAACTTGTAACCAATAATCAATGAAAACTTGTAACCTGTGAGGGACTGATAACTAATAACTAATGGAAACTAGTAATGGTTACTAGTAACCTGTGAAAGACTGATAATAGTAATCAGATTCATTACTAGTAATAAGAATGGAAATCGATAAACAGTAACCTGTAAGGGAGTAGTAGCTGGTAACCAATGGAAATTTGTAAAATATGAGAAACTGGTAACCAGTAACCAATGGAAACTAGTAACCTATATAAAACTAATTTGTGAGGAACTAGTAACAGTAACCAATGGAAACTAGTAATGGTTACTAGTAACCTTTGAAAGACTGGTAATAGTAACCAGATTCATTCCCAATAATAAGACTGGAAACTAGTGACCAGTAACCAAATTGATAGCCAGAATAACCAATAATGTAGTAACTAGATTGGTAACTAATAGTTAGTAATTAAATTCAGTATCCAATATCTAGGGTAATTGGTAACCATCATAAAACTGAAAACCGGTAACCAGTTAACTAAATTGATAACCATAATAATCAGTAGTGCAGTAACCAAATTGATAATTAGTAGTTAGTAATTAAATTGATTAGTATCCAACATCCAGGGTAACTAGTAATTAAATTGATCAGTATCCAACATCCAGGGTAACTAGTAACCAAATTTGTCACTCAATGTGTATATATATATATATATATATTTTTTTTTTGAGAAACTAGTGACTAATCTTGTAATTAGTAATTACTAGAATCCAAAATAGTAACTTCTTAATAACCATATTGTTAGTCATGAATCTTGTAATTGGCAATTAGTTTGGAATATTGTTAATCAATTTGGTAACTTTTGTAAGATTAGATAACTGGTCTTATAAGTAGTAACCAATATTTATGGTACCTGGTAACTAGATTAACTAGTAACAATATTGTTATCAGTAACTGGATTCTTTACCACTTGTAACTAAAGTAAGCAGGATTTGGTTACTAGTATCCAAATTAATTATTAATCACAAGACCATTAACTAGTTTATAAACCATTAATCAGTAAGGGAAAGATAAATAAAGGATATTTAATGTAAAGTAGAAGGAAAATAAAAAGAAAAAAGCTACAAAACTTAAATTGAAAAGTGAGAACAAGGAATTGAATCATTGACCTGACAAAAGGATTATGTCATTCCAAACTACTAGGCCATTTGGTTTTAAGGCTTTAATTTTCTACCTTTTCTATTTATAATTATGCAAACTTTTTCACTTTGCTTTTTAAAAATGCCAGCCGCATACTGTATAGAAGCTGAATATTTTGAGTGACCGTCTATATGTAATTTTTGACCGTATATATGTAATTTTTTTATCTTTTCACCGTAAAACTCTCAAAAACCCTAAATTGTGTTAAATTTGAACCTTGATGTGAGAGTAGCCCATTTGAAATTGACCCCTTTTAGCTTTTTCAATTTAACTTACGTAAATTCAACCTATATTGTCGAAAATAATTCATAATTTTTCAAAAAGAAAAAAAATAATCTAAAGTAGTATGCAAGTTAGTTATACACTATTGGGGCTAACAGTTTTTTAGTGGAGGCTTATAATGTTAATAAAGGTTTATTTATTTACTTATTTAATTTTTTAGGGTTATATACTCACATATTTTTTAATAAAAAAGGAAAAAAAAAAACAATTTCACAGTGGAGCCTTAAGCACCCACTCGCCCCAATATGGCTTCGTGCCTAACTGGGTCTAAGTATCACCTTGGTACCTCATGTTTGTTGTGGAAGAACCCCCTCTTAAATACTCGCAGCGAGTGGTGCTATAAGAATCGCCATTATGTACAAACACGCCACCTAAAAATACTCAATAGAATTCTTGATATATATATATATATAGAGAGAGAGAGAGAGAAAGAGAGAGAGAGAGAGTGTGTGTATATTTTTTTCTGTACTATTTTCTGACTGTCTCAGAAAAATAAGTGGCTCCTTAAAAGAGTATACGCATGTATTTTTTCTATTCAAACAATGATATTTTCTAATTCCATAACGAATAAAAAATATTTCTTAATTAATAGAAATCAATGAGATTAAATGCGCTGATATTATATTAAGCGCGTTCACATCTTTATCTGGTAAAGAAAACAGTCTAAACGTATTTTAACAAGATAAAATAAATTAAATTTCCAACAGAGGAGCTAGCACCCACATAATTATTAAAGCGCCTGTAAAATAAATAGAAAGACAAGTTAGGACAAGAAATCAAAAGCTATATTGAAAGCACCCCAAATACCCTCTAAAACTAACTTTCTTCCCTCCAAACTATGAATTAAAACAAGTTAGCAGTTTTAATTTTGGGATTAAAAGATTGAACCATTGAATAAAAATCTATGAGAAAAGCAAATACTTAATACGAAAAAATGAAACACAAGGTATTGAAAAAAAATTAAAAAATAAAACAAAGCAAATTAGGTATAAAGCAAAGAAATTTCACTTCCTCTACTTTAATTTAAGATTAAAGAGATTATCAAAGAAATTAGAACTAGAGAAGATGAATTATGCATAAAATGAAATTTTTAAAAAACTAAAAGGCAAAAGATGGAAGGAATTTTTGGCGGGAAATGTTCTTGCGAAATTGAAAAAGAACGAGAGATGAGGATATAATGCCTTTTTTTCCCTTTCTTTTCTAAATTATTTCTTTTTGAAATTTTATTGATCAACGAGATACCTTTATAAGAAATTGGGGTATATATAAAATTCCGCTTTCTAATATTCTATTTTATTAATAGAATATTTGGAAATCAATCTCATAATATTGACTTTTACCCTATTTATTAGTCTACATATATTAGGCCATGCACCACTATAGACGCCCAATAGGACTTGAGTTTCTTACAAAATTCTAGGCTCAAAATACAAAAAATTGAAAAATCCCATTTAGGTCAAATTATTTGAAAAATCCTGGATTGATTTCGAAAAATATCATTTTGAAAAAAAATTTAGAAATAACATTTTTAATAAATATTTAGAAAAATATCACTTTTTAAGAAAAAGTAGTATTTTTTAATGGTACTTGAGGTAATTGGTCTTGGTTACTTTAATTATCTTATCAATTAATAAAAAGTGGTATTTTTCTAAATACTTTTAAAAGTTATATTTGTTTTAATTAAAATTCGAGATTTTTCAAACACTTTTAAAATCTGGGATTTTTCAATTTTTTTGATGAATTACTATAAGAAGTCAAATTTACTCATAGGATTTTAGGCCAAAAAATCCAATAGTCACTATAAATAAATAGTAAAATGCTCAGTATAATGATCTCATTCTCACTAAATTACTTTTATAATGAATACATTCGGTTATTTAGGGTATAAAGCATCATATTAATACACAATTTCCTTTATATATAAGTGTATTTTAAAACATATCGTCTACCCAAATTTTTTCAAGGTCATGACAACCTCAGACTAGTGGCAGAATGAAAAATTCATAAATTCCAATCATAAATTATGCATTATTCAAAATATTTTGAAACCTTATTGGTTATTTCCCTATAATTACGTCACACCAAATAAACATATCGTCTACCCAAGTTTTTTCAAGGTCATGACAAGCTCAGACTAGTGGCAGAATGAAAAATTCATAAATTCCGATCATAAATCATGCATTATTCAAAATATTTTGAAACCTTATTCGTTATTTCCCTATAATTACGTCACACCAGATAAATATAGACAATTAAAAACATAGATAAGATAAAAGTAGATAAGATAAAAATAGTGATGCATCATTCTTCCATCTTTTATACATAGGACATAGTTTAATACATACCATATTTGAGTATTTGATAAACTCCTTAAACAATCCTAAATCCCAAATCTTTAATACAAATTCTATAATCATAATCTACTAATATATTACCGAGATAGAATCGCCTATTAAATAGCCTACAAATCTCTGATGAGTCTCTTGGTCCAAATCACACTGTACTCCTCTTGAGGGAAAAAAGAATGGGTGAGCTAACTTCCAATATAGAAACGATAACAAGTTTTTAGTAATAAACAATATATTTATTAAACCATTGTATAATAACGATCACAAGTGTACACTCCATTTCTGCTTGGAATAAAACATCATGTAAATAAACCAGCCATTTAATACACACGAGTATTTTAATAAGCTGTCACTTAACCGTTTCTTTTCAGGGTCAATCGTGACAAACCATTGTATACTAAATAGCTTTAGGTTCCATCAAAATATACTAGAACATACAGAATCATTACAAGATCTGACGGGACAATCTATTATGAGCCTAGTCATTTTTTAATCCATCAAATTAAATAGAGCACACTCGGATATTTATGGTGAAAAGTTTTAGGTAAATAAACAATTCATTTCTTTCACATGTGTAAAGTTGTAACTTAACAAGGCCTCATCCCTCATCTAAAAAACATTTTCAAGGTCAACTAGGGTAAAATATTGAATCATTTTGGGTTCAGCAAGCATACAACAACATAACTCATTATTACAGGGTCTAATATAAAAAATATATATATAGGTAAAGATATGTTTATACATATAGTGCAAACTCAACCACCAGCAAAGCAGCATACGAGGAAAAAAAATAAAAACTACGATAAAGCATTCCATTTAAGTTAGCATGCGCAGAAATCTGGACGTTATGCCCAAGGAGCACAAAGCTCCTGTAGCATGGAGCCACCAACATAATCCAATTATCACTCACACGCCAATACATACACTAGAGAAAGCACTATTATATATGTTCCCAATCCATCGGTAACGAAGCCAACAAAGCGTATGAACACATTGAATTTTACCATGCCTGCACTTCTAGGCCTAAAAATCTCAAAGCCATAAGAAAATCTGTAAATCAGCTGTGCACAATAAATTTAAAGAAGCCTTCCAAACACATTTAAGCAACTAGGATCTATAAACTGAATTTTTTCAGAGCCAAACAGATCACACTAGTATATAGAAGAATCATTACATGGTTTTAATGTATAGTCTATTATGGGCTGAGTCAGTTTAGGGTCAATAGAAACAAAATAGTGTATATACTTGATCTCTGATTGTAAAAAGGCATCATCTAATAAGAAAACTAGCCATACACAAGTATTTAAATGAACTGTTATCTAACAGTTTCTTTTCAGGGTCAATCAGGGCAAACTGTTGTATATTCTATCATTTAAGGTCCACCAATATTTACTTGGCATATACAGAATCATTATAGGACTTGACAGGACAATCTATTATAAGCTCAGTCATTTTTAGGATCCATCAAAACAAAATAGAGTACACTCGGTTATTTAGAAGCATCATGTAAATACACTTCATTTTATTTACAAGTATATCTTAACAAGGCATCATGTAACAAAATTTTCATCCTGGCACTATAAGAAGGAGAAGCTTTTCCGACACGTTTCACTAGACGAGTTGGTAAAAGGTGTTGTGTGGTTTTTTGACCACCACAAATAGTTGACCTGCCTAATCCCAAAAAAGGCAACTAACTAATTGAAGAGGAGATAATTACCCATTATTATGTAGTCACCCAATCTCAATATTATATTGTATTTTATTATGTAGTTTCTTATTCACAAAATTAGGAAATCTGAAGCCACCCTTACCTATATAAAGGGGGCTCAGTCTCATAATTTATCATCTCACAATATCACACAATATCTGATAGTCATCTGACAATCACTTCACTATACACTCTCTCTCTGTAATCTCTCTCTAATTCTCTCTTTGCTCTCACCTTGAGACTTAGAGAAACTCTTGTAATTCTCCAGAAAATAGTGAAGAACAGTGGACGTAGGCTCATCTTTTTTGGGGCTGAACCACTATAAAATTCTTGTCTCCTTATTTACATTGCTTTATCAATCTTTTTCACACACAAGCCACATCTTACAATTTCCTATATTCATTGTTGACAAAACCTCCATCAACAATTGGCGCTAGAAGGAGGGCTATTCCAGCAAAAAGTTGTCATTCTTGCTTCTTCAACAATGGCAAACACCAGAAACATTACCAGAAACACTGGACTTAGCCAAAATCAATCTCAAAACGCTACTGCTGCACAAGCCGATCCTGCTCAGGGTCAACCCGCCGAGACAGCACCAGAGAACATTATCCAAAGACAAGATCGCATGGAGGATGCTCTAGCGAACCTTCAGCAAATCACCAACCAGATTAATGATTCTCTGCGGCGACTTGCTGAAGGACAGATGTTGACTCCACCGCAACACGAACGTCCCAAAGATCGTCCTACTCGACAACCTGAGCGAGGAATTCAGATCCGAGAGGCAGGAAATTGCGACCAGCCCAGAACCCAACATGAGCGTCTTACAGATCGTACCTCTAATAGGAAAGGCAAGGTCGCAGACCTGCAACAGGAATCTGGTACCGGGAGTTCGAGCACTGATCGTGATCGTGGACAACCTTCCAGGAGAGCAACTGTCAATCGTGATCGTCAGAGCAGCGAGCAGAATCGTCAATCGAAAAGCTTCTTTGAAAGGATTAGCAGGGAGCCAAGGCAAAATCCTGCGGACCTGAAACAATACCTGGAACAGCGACGTAGCCGTGAGCAATCTACATCGCATCATAACGACCAAAGTCGATCTCGTCGCACTATTATAGTGGAGTCTTCACAAAGGTCGCAGCAGACCCTGCCTGACCAACCTGCCTTATACCATAACAACAACCAAAGACCACCCCTGCCACCAACTAATGCTCTTCCTCCAAACATCGATGTTCATAATTTGAGGATCGCATTAGATGCACTTGTTGGCTGGGATGATGAGCTCGCTGATGGGTATCGTCAATCGCCATTCAGCGAGGAAGTTCGAGCTGCTGCCTTACCTGCTGGATTCAAACTTCCCACCATAAATACTTTTGTCGGGAAAACTGATTCACAAGACCATATGGACCACTTCAGCGACCTGATGGAGCTTCACTGAATCGATGATCTCGCACGGTGCAGATGTTTTACTGTAACTCTCACAGGAGTAGCGAAGAAGTGGTTTCGAGGGCTCCAGCCTGGTTCGATCTCGTCTTGGCATCAACTTCAAACTGCGTTCTTAAGACAATTCCAGGCTGCAAAGAATTTTACTGTCCCATTAATCAGTCTGTCTGCCATTTGACAAGGTCCAGAGGAGACTCTGCGATCTTACCTTAATCGCTTTACCTCAGAGCTGGCTAAGGTCAACAACCCGCCTGAAGGAGGAGTCTTAACTCTAATGATGGCTGAGGTGCGACCAGAGACTATACTCTAGGAGGAGTTGTTAGAGCGAGAATGCAGGAGTCTTGAAGACTTCTATCGAAGAGTCGGTCCTCATCTAAGAGTGGAATCTTCACGAGAGAATCTTTGCAAGACGAAGGAAGGAGAAATAGACGCGGCCAAAGATGCGACCGCGACCAACAGTAATAATAACAAGAAATCAAAGAAGTGGAAGAGTGAGCAACTGACTGAAAAGCAGCCCGAACCGAAGAAGTGGGAAATCCCAAAAGCTTCCTTACGATTCAACAACTATACCGAGCTGAATGCACCCATAGATCATATTTATGCGGTGACAAATCAGCAGGTGCAATATCGTCAGCAGGGGCCGATGAAGCGGGATAGGGCAAAACGTGATCCCAATAAGTTTTGTCGATATCATAACGACATTGGACACTACACCAACAACTGCTATGCCCTGAAAGATGAAGTCGAAAGGTTAATCAGAGAAGGATGGCTGCAACAGTATACCAGGCAAGACGATGGAAGTTTACGTTAATGAAATGTTAGTGAAGTCGAAGAAAGCTGAAGATCACGTCAAGCATCTTGACGAGATGTTCAAAATTCTTCGAAAGTATCAGATAAAGTGGAATCCCCAGAAGTGTGTGTTTGGTATAGGATCTGGAAGTTTTTGGGATTCATGGTCAATCAGCGAGGTATCGAAGCAAATCCTCAAAAGATCCAAGCATTCATTGATATGCAGTCGCCTCGTAAACCGAAAGATGTGCAAAGCCTGGCGGGAAGTGGCTGCACTGAGTCAATTTGTATCAAGATCAACTGAAAAATACGAATCATTCTTTGAGATGCCGAAGGGATCGAAGAAGTTTGAGTGGACCGAGAAGTGCGAGCTGGCGTTCCAAGATTTGAAGAAATACTTGGGTTCTCCTCCACTCTTATCGAAGCCAAATCTGGGAGAAGTTAATACTTATACCTCGCTGTCTCCAGATATGCCACAAGCGCTACGCTGATTCGAGAAGAGAATATACAGCGACTTGTCTGTTATGTAAGCAAAAGATTACTCGATACCGAAACGGGATATCTGGAGACGGAGAAATTGGCACTAACGCTTGTCATCGCATCTAGGAAGCTTCGGCCATATTTCTATACAGAGATTTTTTCAAGAACTTTCTATTGAAACAGATTTTGTAAAAGTTTGAAGCGTCAGGCCGATTACTTAAATGGGCAGTGGAGTTGGGCCAATACAACATCAATTTTCGACCTCGCATCGCAATTAAAAGTCAAGTACTTGCGGCTTAAAGATTGAATGAATGCAATAATGCGACCTCGACGAGATCTTCTCAAGATCTCCATTCGGTCATTGAGCTCTCCATTACACGAGCTCTCAATTATGTTCGAGCATCTTCATGTTCGAGCTCCTCGTTATCTTCGACCTCGACGAGATCTTCTCAAGATCTCCATTCGGTCATTGAGCTCTCCAACACACGAGCTCTCAATTATGTTCGAGCATCTTCATGTTCGAGCTCCTCGTTATCTTCGACCTCGACGAGATCTTCTCAAGATCTCTATTTGGTCATTGAGCTCTCCATTAAACGAGCTCTCAATTATGTTCGAGCTCCTCATTTTCTTCGACCTCGACAAGATCTTCTCAAGATCTCTATTCGGTCCTTGAGCTCTCCATATTCGAGCTCCCTAAGTACGAGCTCTTCAGTAATTCTTCTAAAGTCTCTTTACCTCGTATAGACTATTATGCGATATTAGCTCGTGAAGTATCTTCATATATTTCGATGACTCCACCAACGAAGGTTTATGCATTTTCTTCATACGAATCTTCATTCTTATGCGTCATCTACTTACAGTTTTATGGCAGTTATTGCAACACCATAAAACTAGGAGGATTATTCGTCATTCGAAGTGATCAGTAAAGGCATTGTTCCTTTAATCTATCATCTTGATACGTCTTATTCTATTGGATCGTCTATTATAGTTTTATGGATGTTACCAGAATTCTTCGATAAAGTTTCTTCATTTGATCTTCGGTGTACATGGTGATTTTTGCGCGTCTATTATAGTTTTGTGGCAGTCTTCGAACACCATAAAACTCGGGGGGCAGTAGGATTAGATCGTCATCTCCTACTCGCTTCCTAAGGAACTATGCAAAATGTTCATTTAGAGGGGTTGGAATTTTAGATCGCCGACTTTCTAAAATTTCTTAAAATATTAGGATTTTCTCCTCGCTTCATGCCATAGCATGTCGTATTACGCAATTTCCCTCCTCGAATAGAAAGTAACTAAGCATAACGTTCATTGTTCGATGTGATATATTGCTATAAACTCTATTTTGACATGAAACTTTTGAAAAATAATAGAGTTTTCACACTCAATTGTTATTTTTCATAAGTGACCTAACCCATCCTACTACTTAAACCTCGGTTTAAGTTATTGGATTCGAATCGCAATAGCGTACCGATCAGTCACTCAGTGATTGACTACTTGGTTAAATTATGTATTAATATACGAGGTGATTTAATGATTCCTATTATTCAATTGAATAACGGACTATAGATCTATCCTATGGAACAGCTCAATTCTTATGGAGCAAAGCATCTTAAAGAAAGTGCGAGCTCAGCTAAAACGTATGCGACCCAAGGGTCAGGTATTATTTATATCTTTGTTTACTTTTAGTATTTTTTGGATTTTCTAATCTTTTGCAGGAAAATTCGAAATGTTACACCTTTTAAAACTGCTAAGAAGCATAAAATGAGTTCTTGTCATCTACGAGCTACTCTTCAACGACGTAGATGTCATCAACTATGTCTTCAGGGTAGCACACCTTGTTTTGTTTCTTGGCGACTTCATTAACCGCCTTCAAAATTTCAACATAAAAGTATCATGTCTAGATCGAGACTTTCAGATTAAGAAGCGTACATCTTCAATGCGAGCATTATCTCAAATTTATGGTTGAGAAAAGATCTTCTTTACAAGACTTTGTAGACTCTTCAATGCTCTACTAGTAAATAGTCGCATACTTCACTTTTGCTCTTGCTATTGGAGAAGCGACGTTTTTCAGCGTACTAAGAGTTCGACCCTTATTAAACTCATAAAAGGTTAATCCATTTATATATTAGAGAGAGATTCAACAAGGGTATGGTCGCACTATGTGATCGCTGCTTTACACCTACCAAGTCAATCATCGACATCGACAAAGAAGAATTAAGAGAACTTACGACAAGTTCAGTTGAAGACTTGAGCAGGAACTATTGATCATAATGGCATGCGGTCAACTATATTGTCGAAGAAAGCTTTCAACACGTCAAGGATGCATTAAAANAACCACTATAAAATTCTTGTCTCCTTATTTACATTGCTTTATCAATCTTTTTCACACACAAGCCACATCTTACAATTTCCTATATTCATTGTTGATAAAACCTCCATCAACAAAAGGTATTAGTACCGACGTGCCAATGGAGAGAGTGTTGGTAAATAGTTAGTAGTAAAAACCTATTTTTGACATACTATCCCGACGCGTCGTACCTTTCCCAACAGAGAAGGTGTAGCGTATCCCGAAATATTTTGAAAAAGTGGCGGGTAAGTTTACCGCCTATTTTAAAACCTTGACTATGCATCGTAAAAGGTTAGTGCCAAACATTTTCCAACAGGTGTCTCAAGTTGGGAAAAGGGAAAAAAAATATTGTAAAAATTTTAAATATAAATTTTATTAATATCAACCAAAATAGTGTTGTTTTAGGTGAAAGTCTGGAAGCTTCTAACCCTTTGCCACATTGAATGCGTCAACAAAGAGTTATGGGGTTAAAAGGGTTGAAACCCTTCCCCTTTCCCCATTTCTCTCTCAGATCTCTCTGTCCTCATCCCTTGTCTCATCTCTCTCTCTCTCTCTGATAAGTGTATTTTACACTTATCTTTACTATAAATTCGAGCTTAAGAATTGCTCGTCTTTGAGCTCTTTCTACTTGTTTTAGTGTTTTTAACGCATATTTCAAGTGAGAAGTCATTGAGGGGAGAATTTTGTCTTTTCAAGTAAACCAAGGCTAAACCAAGGTAATTTCGATCATTCACGAGTAAAGACGGATGAACGAATATCACAGCAGTGTTAGCAGTGCCAAAATGGAAGAAACTCGGCAGAACTGGGGCGCTGCGGCACCATGAAGGCGCTACAGCGCCACTCCACGGTGCCGCAGCGACGTGGCATCAACGCCATGGCGCCGCAGTGCCACTTGCACGGCGCCACGGCACCGTGACATCAACTTTGTGGTGCCGCAGCGCTATGTCCATGGTGCCGTGGCGCGATCTTCTGGGTATTATGGTGCCACAGCACCACATTACGGCACTGTAGCACCACCTGTTCGACCGTCTTGGCGCCACGGCTGGCGCCGCAGTGCCACACGGTGTAGATATGTTGCAGAATTTCTGGATCGTGGCGGGTTTGCTTCTTCTATATAAACTCTCTTACACTCATCTGATAGGGACTGAGGGGGTACGAAAACCCTAGCAGCCAAGGGTTCCTTGAGCCATTTCTAAGGGAGAAACAACACCAAGAAGGAGGATTCAAGCCAAGGATGAATCAGACTGGGAAGCTTCAAAAGAGTTTTTCTTATCTCTTCCTCTTGTTTTTCATCTCCTTTATTTTCTGCAAATGAATATGTATCATTGTTGTTGTATCTATTTTGATTCATTTTGTAAGAACATGAGCTAACCTCTATTTCTAGGGAGGCAGTTGAACCTCTAATATAATCCAAGTATATTGTTTTCCTCTATTGTTCTTGATATCCATTGTGAGTTGATTGTTCTATCTTGAGTTTAATGTATCTATTTACTTGGCCATTAAATAGAGTTGTATTGTGAAATCTATATAAACTTTGGAAGGGAAATATAGGTTTGGACATAGATAGAACAACATAAGATTGCCTAGTATAGGGTGAGTTTACATAGGATAGGAATATACCTATGTAACTTATGCAACCTTTGTGTGAGAATTACTAAACTTAATGAGTCTAATCAATTAATGTTAGGAGTAACATATTATTTTGTTTAGATATTTTCACTTATGTCTTAGAAAGGATTTTGTGAATACTTGAGAATTCTCGGTTGTCGATTCTACATGGATAATTGTTTTAAGAGGAAGACTAGTAGTTGGAGGAGTAAGAGGGTAGATTGCATCCCTAGGTTCCTTACTATTGCTTTAAGAACTATTTTGGTTGCTTAATTTCGGTTTCCTTTCTTACCTTTTATATTGTTATTTATATTTTGATTCTTGCACAAAACCACCAATTATTATTGTTTAGATAAATTAGGAACTAGTTTCGGTTAGTACTTAGCATTTATAAATCAAGTACTCCTTGTGGGATCGACACTCTCTTACTTCTATATTACTTGTTGTGACCCGTATACTTGCGGTGTTTGTATGTTAGAAATATCCCAACGCACACACACACACACACACACACACTCTCTCTCTCTCTCTCTCTCTCTCTCTCTCTCTCTCTCATCTTTCTCGTCTTTCTATTCGTCGATTTTTCTCAGACCCTTTTCTTTCGGCTGATTCCCTTTCTATCTCTTCCTCCACCGATAAATCCCCCCCCCCCACCTCCCTCTTGTTTCATTTTTTTAATTATTTAAGTTTAATTATTTATTTTTGTATTTATTTATATAAATTTTATTTAAAATGTCAGAGATTTAAGCTTCTTTGGATGATTTCATCTGTCTTCTCTCTGGTTTTAACTTAAACCCTTCATTAAGCCATCATCTTCTTCTCTCCATTTCGCACTCAGAGGTAAAAACTAATCCCTAGTTTGAATTTTGTTTTTTGTATGTAATTTTTTGGCCTTTTATGAAATTTATTATTTTTTAGGGTTTTTGTTAGAATAATTTTTCACCTTTTCTTTCTCTGGTTTTTTAATAATTTCAGATTTCTAGGTATGTTCATTCGCTTTCTCTTTCTTTGTTTTTTTTAATATTTGTGTTTGTGTGTTTGGCATGGTAATATCTGATAATTGGGTTTTTTATACTTGTGTTTTCTCATATTTGTCTCCCTTTTGATTTCATAGTCTCGGTTCTTTTTTGGTTCTGCTTTGTCCAATATCTCATATGTTAGATTTTATTATCTCATTTATTCATCTAGATTTGTGAACATTTATTCTTGTATATATGCTAGTCTATGTCTCTTTTGGGTTGAGGATAATTTCAAAGCCTTGGAAATGAATGTTTTGTGAATTTTCCAGATTCTATATTTATTGATTATTTATTCAAAGTAGCTATATTCTTCTATCATTATTGCTTCATGATTTCTATTTTGCTTTGTTTGGGTGTACAATTAATTGAACATAATAGAGATTGCATGCTAGGTTGAAATTTTAAATCCGTAATTGTTTAGATATTTTGATCATAAGTAGCAAATTATAGTTAATTAAATTCATGTCATAGTAGTCTGTTGACTATGATGAAAAGTATACTCTAAGTTAAAGATAATCTGAGCATGTGTAATTATTACCTAGAATCAACCTATCTTTCTTTACTTAATGCATTGATTAGATCTAATCTAGATAACCTATTCTAAGTTGTCTAATTGATAGGATCTAGATAAAGAGATTTTTTTAGCTATCTTGTTCTGTTGGTTCTGTTTTTTGGCAATTGTTTTAGCTATCTGGATTTTTTTGGCTATCTTATTTAATTGGTTCGATTTTTTGGCTATATGATTCTATTGATTCGATATTCTGGCTATCTAGGTTTCAGTTTGGCCATTTCTCACTTTATCTAGTTTTTTTTTTTTTATGTATGTTGTTGTATATTCATTTTAATCTTTGATAATGTTTTGACTATGTAAAAATATGTGAATACGCTTTGGTTGATTTTATTCTTGAATTTTCTTAAAAACTATTTTCTTGCCATATTATTTAGTCTATTCTGAATATTCTTCAATATATATATATTTTTAAATGTGTGTATATATATACTTACTCTTAAACTTAATCTAATCTGATTCTGTAGAAATTTCTATTTTGTGGTTTTGAGTTCTTTGTATATGTGTATCTCTGAGATTTCTAACTGTTTTTCTTGTTATAGGACTTTTGTTTTTCTGGATTTTAGTTTTGTTGGATGCTTTTTATAATTATCTAATTTCTAGGTGATTGTGTTGTGAAAATATGCACATACTTGGTACCAAGTATTGTGTGTGCATATTTATTATATGTACACACTTAGTACCAAGTGCTGAATGTGCACACCAAGTGTGCACACCTCTTGGTACTTGGTGCCGCATGTATACCAATTAAAAATAATTTTTGAAAAAATGTGTTCATCATTTTAGTGTACTAAAATTTGTAATAAAATATTGAACACCTAAAAAAACGGAGCAACTTGTACCTTCTTTTGGAGGATCCTTAGTAGTTAGAATCCTCTAAAAGTGGTGCAAGAGTTCCCCTTTTTTTTTTTTGGCACTAAAAATGTTATCACTTGAAAAATTTTAGGTTTCATAATATACATAATAATTTTCAATAAAATAATAAAATGGCATTAATTAATAATTATTCATAATACACATAATAATTAAAATAATACCCATCCCTAAATAATAATATTAGATTAAAATTATAATATTAAGTATTAAATAATAAATAATCATATAAGATATAAAATGACAGAAATATCTAGATGAGACATAAAATACACAAAATACTCCTAGGAGAAATAAACAAAAAAACAAAAAAAACGAAAATGACCCTAGGTGACCTAAAATATTAAAAATACCCCTAGTATATCTAAATTGCCAAAAAGATACCCCTATAGCACATAAAAAACCTAAAGTACTCCTAATTATATCGAAAATACTCCTACGAGACATAAAATAGTGGAAATATCCGTAGGGAATATAAAATATCCAAAATAACATAAATTAGACCGAAAATACCCATAATATCCTTAGGAGACAAAAAATACCCAAAATACCCCAAGAGACATAAAAGATACCCCTAGAATAAACAAAATACCCCATTAAATAGGGCTTTAAATTCCTATTTAACACAAAAAAAAAAAAACAATTACGCCCAAACTTACACATGCATATATGAATAAATCGTGAACATGAGAATGGTCACCATACCTGAACTAGTTCGGGATATTCTTGATCATTACAATCGGGTTATACAACTGTAATGATCAAGAATATTCCGAACCAGTTCACATATGATGACAATTTCACAATGTAAGTTGTTCTTGGGCAAGCATTTTCTATTATAATGTACCAGTGGTTGTCTAGTAGGAAAATGTTTGCCCATGAATGACTTATGTTGCTAGTATTTAATTTAAGTTATTCCACGTCTCAGTTTGTTCCCGAATAGACTGAAACAAGGAATAGATTGAGACGAGGAATGACTTATGCTTTTGATAATTTTGTGTTTCATCCTAATTTTTTGTTTGTAGTCAGAATGTGTACATTAGTACATGTTGTGACTTTAATACATTTATAAGTTATTTTATTCACGAAGAAAATTATCTTAGACCTGTTCAGGAGTTGGTGAAAGATTATAAATCTCGATATTGATTCTTAAAATGTCCCGATTGGACAATTT
Organism: Trema orientale; assembly: GCA_002914845.1. NCBI lineage: Eukaryota > Viridiplantae > Streptophyta > Magnoliopsida > Rosales > Cannabaceae > Trema > Trema orientale. The sequence goes on from JXTC01000002.1 coordinate 520,125, forward strand.
AGGATTATACATTTCATGTTGTCGTTTACTTATCCAGGTGTGTTCTATATATACCACCAGTCGAGCTTTGGTAGTATCTCCCTATTATCCAGGTGTGTTCTATATATATATAGCACACTTAAGGGAATTGTGAGGAGATGCTGCCAAAAATTCGGCATAAACAAAATATTGTTTGGGTGAACGATATATCACATAACAAAATAATCCTAAATAGAATAGGGCTTACTATTTAGAGATAGAGTGATAAGGTAGATTTAGGACACATGCATATGGTAACACTTGTATGAATCTTTTGTGATATTACATTTAAACATTTTCGCCGAACTTATATGCAAGAAGATGGACATGAACAAGACACGGATGATCTTGAGGAATCGAGTATTACCCTATTATAGATGGGGTGCTAAGGCATTTGTTGAGAGGGCAATTGCTTATGTGAATGCGGAAGGGTTAGCCAGATGTCTATGCCAACAATGCTTGAATCGGAGATTCCAAGACCCAAAAAAAATTTAGCAGCATTTGGTTCAAAAGGGCATACAACAGACCTATATTGTTTGATCTTTTCATAAGGAATCATTTGAAGTTGCAAATGTTTGAGAAGGAGACAATGTTGATGATCATGCTGACGAAATCCATAATATTCTGGTTGATATAGCTAGAAGTAGGGAGTCAAGTCATCCACCTATGGACGAAGGATCTACTGATGTTTCTATTGGTGGCATCGAACAGTCAGATAAGTTTAATGAGATGTTCAGGGAGATAGAAAATGAGTTGTGTCCTTGATGCTTGACATTTTCAATTTTCTTGTGAAGTTGATGCATATAAAAGTGTTGAACAAGTGGATCACACTATGAGGCAAAGATGAAGTTGCATAGTATTGCTTTGGGTTATGAGTCCATTCATATGTGTAAACATGATTATACATTATTTTAGAAGAAAAATGCTGATTTAAACAAGTGTCCAATATGTAGGGGAAGTAGATGTGTAGCATAAGAAAGTACTGAATAAGGACATGAGAAACTTTTCTGTAGCATAAGAAAGTACTGAATAAGGACATGAGAAACTTTTCTCGTACTCTTAGATTAAAGAGTTTGTATAGTTCCAGACATACTGTAAAAGACATGAGGTAGTATAACTCCAAGAAACCAAAAGAAAATAGTGTTATGATACATTCTACAGCTTGGAAAGAATTTGATCAACGATATCCATCTATTGCAGCTGATCTTTAAAGCCTGCGGTTGGGAATGGCAACAGATGGATTCAACCCATTTAGGAATATGAGTAAAGTATATAGTATGTGTCAATTAATTATAGTTCCGTTTAACTTGGCGCCCTGGAAGTGCATGAAATCAGAGTCTATGATGTTGTCTCTTCTCATACTTGGAAAGAATTTGATCAACGATATCCATCTATTGCAGCTGATCTTTAAAGTGTGCGGTTGGGAATGGCAACAGATAGATTCAACCCATTTAGGAATATGAGCAAAGTATATAGTATGTGTCAATTAATTATAGTTCCGTTTAACTTGGCACCCTAGAAGTGCATGAAATCAGAGTCTATGATGTTGTCTCTTCTCATACTTGGATCAAATGCTCAATAGAAAGACATGGATGTAATGACCCTCTTTACCGCCACTTTTGAACCAATTTTCTTAAGGTAAAATAGCGGAGAGAGACGTCACTTATTTGGATTCAAAAATACGATTTTTCAAAAACTTTACTTTAAATGTAAAATAAATGTCACATGAAAGTGTTCGTTAACAACTTCTTACAAAACACACAGAGTTTGAGCCATAATTATAATTAAAATATTTTAGTTCGAAAAAGAAAATCCCACACGGTCTGGCCATATGTACACTACACAGCTACAACTTGTTCAGCTCACTGGTTTACCTTCTCCTTCCCTTTACCTATAACATAACAGTACTTGATAAGCTACTAAGCTTAGTAAGGTAGTAAAACAAACACAACCAAAATATAATTCACAATTAATACTTAATATTTGATCCAATTACAACAGTCTTAAAATGGGCCCAGTCCCCAGCCAAACAATTTGCACAATACAAAAATATCTATACTAATAAGCACATTATATAGGGTACAATAACTGAGTAAAAATAGTTGTAACTAAAACACAAATATTGCCAGCCTGGCTCACAGTGGAACTACTCACACTGGATACTACATCGACACTTATCGATCTAGCGACCCTATTCCGAGGCATCGCTTATGATTTTACGACTCGTTACTTTGGCATCGTACTCTAACAATATTAAAGACCCTATAACTTTAACATCGCATTCAATTTTTGTAGTAACGACCCAATAACTTCAGCATCGTACACTATACCCAATTGCGATCCAATACTTTGGCATCGCTCACTCCAGGCTTTCAACGAGCAAATGTTAACATGTATACTTGTGAATTTGTGCATAAGTATCCATACATACTAAGGCATAGTTATTAACATAATTAAACAGTGATAACAATTAACACTGAAATGTTGTAGACAAACAACTGCACTTACAGTACTTGGTGTTCTACACTGATATTTCCTTTCTCTTCTAGAGCTCTTTGTACCCACTATTTATTGTATACCAAATACAGTACCAAGTATTAAATTCGGGAAACCATTGAGCTTACACTCAAACAATGGTTCAATAAGAGATGATTGGCAAAGCTCAAGTGTTCAGGTGAGTTGCGTACTATATTTTAAACTTAATTCAAACTTTAATCTCTTTTAAGTTGGGAGATTTCACTCTCTAAGTTTCAAACATATGATTGAATTGGAATCGTTAGAGCCCCGATAAAAGATTGAAACCTTATCTCAAAATCAAATATTAACATGGTTTATACCTCCTTTGAAGTTAAGGAAAATACTTAATTTAATAACTCATTTGGAAATAAATTCACTTTTATTTATTCGATGGCCTATTTAAAATAATTTCAATGAAAATTATAAATAAGAATCTAGTTTAGTTATAAAACCCATAGGTAATTTATTCATAATTTCCAATATCACCTCTTTAATCAAAAATAAGTATTTTCCACGTTTTACCCCACTTTTGTTATTTTTGTATCTTTTTATTTACAAAGCTATTGGGCTGAGTCTTACTATATTAAAAAGCCTGATCAGTCTACTATTTTAGAAAAATATCATTGGGCCATAGTTTGCATGAAAATGTACTACCATTTTCAGAATTACACAAACTGACTTTTATGTTCCTGGGCAGATTCAATTTTGATATTGCAAAATTCAAAACGTACACAATATTTATCATAAAAATATGAGTGACCTCAAAATTTAAAGCTTATTGAGTCTACTATAACCCTCTAAAATTTCAAAACAAAATTCGACCATTTAAATACTTTCTAAGGTAAAAACTTTTTACTGTTTGCGGCTAAAACTAAAGGCAGATTCGACCTATGTACCTTATCAAAGGCATAAATCGATCATTAAAAATCGGATTGATGCGTTTCTTGATTCTAAAAATATCTACAGGAAAAGTTCTTTCAATCTGGGCCTTGAAATTGTTCAAGAAGTCATCACATCATTTCAGATTCATCCATTTAGTCCACGAACAGATTGTAGTTTAGGCCATTTCTAGGCCTTAGCACTTACCAACTTAGCTTATTTTGTCATTTTTCATCTCATAACCCATATGCAAGACCTCTAACCCATTGGAGACATCATCAAATATCAAAATAATCATCAACACCATACTCACTTACACTTATTACAGACCATGGCTTATAGCTTTAAATAACAACCATGATTAACAAAAATCACAAAATTTAGTATCTTTACCTTTGCGGTTTCTTCTAAACTTTATACCACCACAAGATAATCACCTCAACTCTTCAACCTTCTTCTATTATGGCACTTCATCATAAATAAGGTTAAATCAACACCACAAGCCTGTAAGATTTATATTCAAACTTAAACTCTTAAAAATAATTCAAGAACTTATCTTGGACCACTTGAAAACTATGCTTGCATGTCTTGCCTACACTCCTTGGATGACTCTAGTCCTCACATATGATGAACTACTTGCTCTAAGGATTAATTTCACATGAAAACATTGAAGATTAGGTGAAAGAAGATCAAGGTTTAGTGGTTGGTTTGTACTTTAGCTGAGAGAAATAAAAGAGAAAAAGATGATAGAAGTTTTGCATGCAAATGAGAAAATGACCAAGCCTTGGTCATAAACCTCAAGTGTATACGAAATGGTGGAGTGATCAGCTGCTTAGTAGCCTCTCAATATTGCTGAAAATGCTCATTAATTTAAAACTTTCCTCACTAATTTTTGCTACCCACTTGTTATCTTTTCTTTCTTTCTTTCTTTCTTTCTTTTTTTCCAACTTGTTTAACAATTTCTTTGTCCACTATCACCACTCCCCAACGGTTTAAACTTAGGTCTATATACAATTCTTAAATAAAATAATGCTAAGTTTTAGCCATTTCATAAACTGAAAATCTCAGTTTCGACTTTTTCTGCAATTTCACCCTTGTCTTCTTAAGTCTCACCGTTAATTCGTCTTATCTTTGAATTTCACCAAATTCGAACCATAGGACCAACATTACATTCTTAACACATTTATAGTCTTAAATCATCAAAATTCCAATATCTTAAAACAAAAGACGAAAATGCCCTTAGGTTAAGGTATAGTCCGATTAAGAACCCTGTTACGTCCAACTATCGCTTTTCCAAAATCTAACGTTCAAAATTCATTTCCCTTTATTTTAAAACTTCTAACGAATTAGATAATTTACTACTTTCAAAACAAGAGCTTACCAATTAATCACCACTCAAAACCCTAACTCTACCAGTTTAGGGTTTATAGCTCCCCCAGCTACTGTTTCATTGTGATTTCATCGATAATTTATGAAATCAAGCCTCATGATTTTTATATACTTAATAATATTTAGAGAAAATAAATTTCATTAATAATTTAAAATGAACGGAGAATTCAGAAAATCTACAGATAATTACCGTGATAGATTTCTGAAAGTCCGCGTCGTAACAATCTCTACAACTTATAAAAGTTTCGTCCGCGAAACTTAAAACAACTTAGGATATGACTTTTGCATCGCTTCCTCTGGTTCCCATGTGGTTTCCTCCACAGCATGGTTACGCCACAATACTTTCACTATTGGTATTGTTTTGTTGCGTAACACTTTTTCTTTTCGATCGTGCATCTCCACTGGTCTCTCCTCGTAAGTTAACTTTGGATCTACTTCCAATGATTCATAACTTAAAACATGAAAAGTATCATGCAAGTACTTCTTCAGCATTGACACATGAAATACATTATGAATCCTTGACAATGCTGGTGGTAAAGCTAATCGATAAGCAACCTCACCGATTCTTTCAATTATCTCAAAAGGTCCAATATACCTTGGACTGAGTTTTCCCTTCTTGCTGAATCTCATCACTCCTTTTATTGGTGCTATCTTCAGAAATACTTTGTCCCCAATCTCAAATTCTAGTAGTCGTCGTTGATTTTTAGTATACTTTTTCTGTCGATCCACTGAAGTTTGCAAATTTTTCTTTATGATCTCAATCTATTCTGAGACTTTGTCTACTTCCTCGGGGCCCAAAAACTTTCTCTCACCTGCCTCATGCTAGTGAATCGATGGAATCGGTGATCAATGCTTCCTTCCATAAAGTGCTTCATATGGGGACATTTCGATGGCTGTATGGTAGCTGTTATTATATGCAAACTCCATCAACGCTACTTTATCTACCCAAGATCCTGAAAAATTCAACAAATAAGCTCTTAGCATATCTTCAAGGATTTGTATAGTCTGCTCACTCTGCCCATCAGTTTGAGGATGTGAAGCAGTACTCAATTTTAGTCGTGTACCTAAACCTTCCTGCAACCCGCTCCAGAAAGCTGATGTAAAATGCCCATCTCGATCAGACACAATCGAGATTGGTACACCATGTAGTCTTACGACTTCCTTCAAATAGAGCTTGGCTAACTTTTTCACCGGATCTGTTGTTTTCACAGGCAAGAAATGGGTCGACTTAGTCATCCGATCCACAATTACCCAAATAGAATCGTATCCTTTTGATGATTTGGGTAAGCCTAACACAAAGTCTATCGTAATTTCTTCCCACTTCCACTGTGGAATCTTCAATGGTTGTAGCATCCCACCTGGCTTCTGGTGCTCAGCCTTTACTTGTTGACAAGTCAAGCATTTAGCCACATAGTTCACTACATCTTTCTTCATTCCTGGCCACCAAAAGTGACTTTTCAAGTTCCTCTACATCTTCGTGGTACCAGGATGCATTGTATATAGAGTATCGTGAGCTTCATACATAATCTGTTTCTTAATTTCATCATCGTTTAGTACACAAATTCACCCACCTTTGTAAACTAAAACTCCATCTTCTGATATGAAGAAGTTTGGCCACTTATCCTTTATCACTTCATACTTCAACTCTTCGATTAGTGGATCAACTAGTTGACTTCCCCTAATTGCTTCCATTATAGTCGGCGGCATAGATAGAGCTGAAAATTTTCCCACTATGACCTCCATATCCAAATTGCATATGTCTTTTTGTAGTTTTCGAGGCATCGGTTCTATCGAAATTGCGTAAAAAGTTGCTTTTCAGCTCAAAGCATCTGCTACTTTGTTCGCCTTACCAGGATGATAATGAAAATTACAGTTATAATCATTTACTAACTCCAACCATCTCCGCTGTCGCATGTTTAATTCTTTTGCATGAAAATATACTTCAAGTTCTTGTGGTCGGTGTACATGTCACAGTGCACACCGTACAGATAATGCCTCCAAATTTTCAATGCAAACACCACAGGAGCTAATTCTAGATCATGCATTGGATAATTTTTCTCATATTCTTTTAATTGTCGAGATGCATAAGCAATCACCCTTCTATGTTGCATCAATACTGCTCTAAGACCTTTTCTAGATGCATCACTATAAATCACAAAACCTTCTTCTCCTTCTGGAATTGTCAATATCGGTGTTGTTACTAAACGCTTCTTTACCTCTTGAAATCTCTTCTCACAGGCATCCGTCCACTCAAACTTTACGTTCTTACGAGTGAGTGCCGTCAATGGAGTCGCAATCCTAGAAAATCTTCCACAAATCTTCGATAATATCCAGCCAACCCTAAGAAACTCCTTATCTCGATGGCATTAGAGGGTTGCTTCCATTGACTTACTGCTTCAATTTTGGATAGATCTACTGACATCCCGTCTTCAGAGACTATATGCCCCAGAAAAGAGACTTTTCTAAGCCAAAACTCGCACTTTGAGAATTTGGCATACAACATTTTCTCTCATAACTTCTCCAAAACTATCTTCAAATGCAGTTCATGTTCTTCCATAGTATGCGAGTAGACTAATATATCATCTATAAAGATGATAACAAACTTATCCAAGTATTCCTCGAATACTCAGTTCATTAGGTCTATAAGCTGCAAGGGCATTTGTTAGTCCAAATGACATCACCAAGAATTCATGATGATCATATCGTGTTCGAAATGTTGTCTTTGGTATGTCACTTTCTCGCACCTTGAGTTGATGATAGCCAGATCGCAAGTCTATCTTTGAGAACACCATTGCACCCTTCAATTGGTCAAAAAGATCGTCAATTCTTGGCAACGAGTACTTGTTTTTCACTGTCACCTTGTTAAGTTCTCGGTAATCGAAACACATGCGCATCGTTCCATCTTTCTTCTTCACGAACAATACTGGCGCTCCCCATGGCGAATAACTGGGACGTATAAATTTCTTGTCTAACAGTTCCTGCAATAGTAGCTTCAATTCCTTCAGCTCTGTTGGTGCTATTCGATACAGTGCTTTCGATATCGATGCAGTTCCAGGCAATAAATCAATCTCGAATTCAATCTCATGATCTGGCGATAATCCTGGTAAATCTTCTGGAAACAAATCTGGAAATTCGCAGACAATGTTTACATCAGGCAATTCTGTTTTCACCTTCTTTGTTGTATCCACAACATTAGCCAAATATCTGATGTATCCTTTTTCTAGCATCTTTTTCGCCTTCAATGCAGAAACTACTGGCCACTTATTTCCTCTAGGTGTGCCTTTGTACTCAAACGTCTCTTCTTCAGATGGTTGAAATACTACCTTCTTTTTCTTACAAAAGATAGTGGCACTATATTTGGATAACCAATCCATATCCAATATAACGTCATAGTCAGCCATTTCTAAAACCAATAAATCTACTGGTAACTCCCGTCCAGTGATTTTGATGGGTACAACTTTGAAACAAAATCGAGAAATCAAATTCTCTCTCGAAGGCAAATAAATATTACACACCATATTTAGTAGTTCGGGCACCATATCTAACTTTTTAGTAAAAGAAGCAGAAATAAATGAATGCGAAGCACCAGAGTCTATCAAAGTGTATGCCAAAGTGTGAGCAATAAAAATCTGACCTGCAACCATATCAGATGTGCCTTCCTTAGCTTCTCCCTGGGTTAAGGCATAAACCCTTGCATTAGTTTGCTTCTACTCTGATTTCCCTTGCTCAGTACAATCTCGGGCAAAATGTCCTGGCTTCCCGTAGTTGTAACAGTTCAGGCAATCTCGGGCAATATGACCAGGCTTCCCACAGTTATAGCAATTCAGTGCATCATTACAGTTTCTAAGATGACGTAATCTGCATTTGTTGCAAAATGGCCACTGCTCAAAAGTTCTTCGGGCCTGCTTGTTTGCTCTAGACTGATCATTCCTGCCCTGATTTCCTGACCTATTCTTCCTTTTGTTGCCTGTATTGTCCTGACGTTAACTGCCCTGATTTCCATGTCCACCTCTAACATTATCCCTCCCTGGTTGAAATCTACCTCTTCTATTATTATGTCGGTTTCCAAATGGTTGAGGCGGTACATACTGAGCTATATCCTTTCCTTCTTTATCTGTATTTACCGCTGGCTTTTTGTCTGATTTGAACCAAGATTCCTGACGAATTGCTCTACCCACTGCATCAGCATAAGACTCTGGACCTTCTTTTCCTGTGTCCACCAGACTTGCCAACCCTGAACGAAGGCCATTCATAAATCTCCAAACCTTACTCGCTTCAATAGATACCATGTCTGGTGCATAACGAGATAATTGATCAAACTTCCTCGCATACTATAGCACTGACATATTCCCTTGTTGCAACTCAGTGAATTCTGCCACTTCTGCATTAATTACTACCCGACTGTAGTATTTGGAGTTAAACTCGATCAGAAAATCCGTCCAAGTCATTCCTATCACATCTTGAGTCTTTTTAACAACATCCCACCAAATCCGAGCATCCTTTCTAAGCATATAGACTGCGCAAGTTACTTTCTCCTTTTCTTTGATTTGCACAAATTCGAAGATCTTCTCCATCATGCTAATCCATTCCTCAGCAACGGAAAGATCAATTGTACCTTCAAATACTGGGGGATCTCTCTTCATAAACCTTTTTGTTGCTGGCCTCAAACCAGGTACCAGAGGTGGTGGTAGTGGTGGCTCCACCTCTTGCTGCAGTTGCTCTTCTACAACTGGCCCTATTCCATCCTCTGGACGTATAGGAATTCTTTGCAGAAGGGTCTCAAACACTTCATTTTGGCGACTAGTTATCTCCTCATCTCTTCTCATTGCGTCTTCAGCTTGTTTCTGCATTAACTCTGTCTGTTGTTGAACTTCTCGACATAGTTCAGCAACCTCTGTGGCTATTGCTATCTCCGGTTGGTTACCTGCCTCAGCCTGTGACCCTGCCCCTTGCACTTGGCTTCGGGTAGTCTGCCTACGGGGCGGCATCGTTCTCTAATTGGTGTGGGTGTGTGTCTTATTCCTATAGGCGAAAGATATGATAAGATTTCACAATCTAACTCAAGCATTCTATAAATACACATCATCATAAACATAATACTAATAGCATTCATTAACAATATTTAAGCAATTTACAGTCTTAAGGGAAAATTTTTTTTTTTTTACATAGATACAAAACATAAGCAAAGTCACCAACATTCCACCTTAGTGACTGTACATAATATAAATAAAAAAATTAAAGTACCATCAACCCTCACTGGCACAATCCTACTCGTCCATCCTATCTTCATGGATCACTCTCTTCTCCTGGGTTCTATCACTAATAGACGTTTCATTTGCATCCTCCTCAGTGTCTTCCTCAGGATCCTCTTCGGGGTCTTCCTCAGGGTCTTCACTAGACGCATGGCTAGGACTTGTCCCTTCATCTCCTCCATTACTGTTATCATCGTCACTATCTATGAGATCCTCAGTTTGGGTATTACTTGGGTCTGCTCCCTCATTTCGACCATAGCCACCATCACTCGAATCATCGGTGGAGTTTCTAAACTCATTAACAATCCTACTCTCCCATGGTGCACCAAAACCTCCACCAAAGTTTCTCTCTATAATGGATCTAAATTTATTCCATCTATACATTCTCGGGTTAGCTAAACCTCCAAACCAATGAGCAAGGCCACTCCTTAAAAATATACTGGCTATAACTACCTTGAAGCTTTTCGGTATTGTTAAAGCCCAAAAGGTTAGGGACATCTCCAGAGTCCATTCTACTGCACCAATAGTGCCAGTCTCTCCACTAAAGTACGAGGGCTTTGTGTGTTTTACTAATCTGATATACTCAGTTATCTCTTCGCGAGATAGTTCTCTACGACTGTTCACCTCTACATCTTCTTCAGTTGAACTTCTTATATCTCCCAGGTTAGACATAATTGTGATCTTTAATATATACCTACCTACAATATCAAACTCATACTTAACTAACAATTTAATCAATTTAACTTTAAAAAAAATTAGGTTACACTTACCGTGAGCTATGTTGTAGTTGTGCCGTGTACATATGGTGTTGTTTACAAAACCGGCTCAACTCAAGCTCTGATACCACTCTTGTAACGACCCTCTTTACCGCCACTTTTGAACCAATTTTCTTAAGGTAAAATAGCGGAGAGAGACGTCACTTATTCGGATTCAAAGATACGATTTTTCAAAAACTTTACTTTAAACGTAAAACAAATGTCACATAAAAGTTCATTAATAACTGCTTACAAAATACACAGAGTTTTGAGCCATAATTATAATTAAAATATTTTAATTCGAAAAAGAAAATCTCACACGGTATGGCCATATGTACACTACACAGCTACAACTTGTTCAGCTCACTGGTTTACCTTCTCCTTCCCCTTACCTACAACATAACAGTATTTGATAAGCTACTAAGCTTAGTAAAGCAGTAAAATAAACACAACCAAAATATAATTCACAATTGATATTTAACATTTGACCCAATTACAACAGTCTTAAAACGGGCTTAGTTCCCAGCCAAATAATTTGCACAACACAAAAATATCTATACTAATAAGCACATTATATAAGGTACAATAACTGAGTAAAAACAGTACATAAATAAAACACAAATATTGCCAGAGCTCACAGTGGAACTACTCACACTAGATACTACATCGACACTTATCGATCTAGCGACCCTATTCCGAGGCATCGCTTATGATTTTACGACCCATTACTTTGGCATCGTACTCTAACCATATTAACAACCCTATAACTTCAACATCGCATTCAATTTTTGTAGTAACGACCCAATAACTTTGGCGTCGTACACTATACCCAATTGCGATCCAATACTTCGGCATCGCTCACTCCAGGCCTTCAACGGGCAAATCTTAACGTGTATGCTTGTGAATTTGTGCATAAGTATTCATACGTACTAAGGCATAGTCATTAACATAATTAAACAGTGATAACAATTAACACTGAAATGTTGTAGACAAACAACTACACTTACAGTACTTGGTGTTCCACACTGATATTTCCTTTCTCTTCTAGAGCTCTTTGTATCCACTATTTACGTTTCACCAAATACAGTACCAAGTATTAAATTTAGGAAACCACTGAGCTTACACTCAAACAATGGTTCAATAAGAGATGATTGGCAAAGCTCAAGCGTTCGGGTAAGTTGCGTACTATATTTTAAACTTAATTCAAACTTTAATCTCTTTTAAGTTGGGAGATTTCACTCTCTGAGTTTCAAACATATGATTGAATTGGAATCATTAGAGCCCCGATAAAAGATTGAAACCTTATCTCAAAATCAAATATTAACATGGTTTATACCTCATTTAAAGTTAAGGAAAATACTTAATTTAATAACTCATTTGGAAATAAATTCACTTTTATTTATTCGATGGCCTATTTAAAATAATTTCAATGAAAATTATAAATAAGAATCCTGTTTAGTTATAAAACCCATAGGTAATTTGTTCATAATTTCCAATATCACCTTTTTAATCAAAAATAAGTATTTTCCACATTTTATCCCACATTTGTTATTTTTGTATCTTTTTATTTACAAAGCTATTAGGCTGAGTCTTACTATATTGAAAAGCTTGATCAGTCTACTATTTTAGAAAAATATCATTGGGCCTTAGTTTGCATGAAAACATACTACCATTTTCAGAATTACACAAACTGACTTTTATGTTCTTGGGCAGATTCAATTTCGATATTGCAAAATTCAAAACGCACTCAATATTTATCATAAAAATATGAGTGACCCCAAAATTTAAAGTTTATTGAGTCTACTATACGCCTCTAAAATTTCATAACAAAATTCGACCATTTATGTACTTTTTAGGTAAAAACTTTTTACTATTTGCGGCTAAAACTAAAAAGGCATATTCGACCTTTGTACTTTTTCAAAGGCATAAATTGATCGTTAAAAATCGGATTGATGCGTTTCTTGATTCTAAAAATATCTACATGAAAAGTTCTTTCAATCTGGGTTTGAAATTCTTCCAGAAATCATCATATCATTTCAGATTCATCCATTTAATCCACAAACGGATTGTAGTTGAGGCCATTTCTAGGCCTTAACACTTACTAACTTAGCTTATTTTGTCATTTTTCATCTCATAACCCATATGCAAGACCTCTAACCCATTGTAGATATCATCAAACATCAAAATAATCATCAACACCATACTCACTTACACTTATTACAGACCATGGCTTATAGCCTTAAAAAACAACCATGATTAACAAAAATCACAAAGTTTAGTATCTTTACCTTTGTGGTTTCTTCCAAACTTTATACCACCACAAGATAATCACCTCAACTCTTTAACCTTCTTTTATTATGGCACTTCATCATAAATAAGGCTAAATCAACACCACAAGCCTCTAAGATTTATATTCAAACTTGAACTCTTAAAAATAATTCAAGAACTTACCTTGGACCACTTAAAAACTATGCTTGCATGTCTTGCCTACACTCCTTGGATGACTCTAGTCCTCACATATGATGAACTACTTGCTCTAAGGATTAATTTCACATGAAANTTTTAGCCATTTCATAAACTGAAAATCTCAGTTTCGACTTTTTCTGCAATTTCACCCTTGTCTTCTTAAGTCTCACCGTTAATTCGTCTTATCTTCGAATTTCACCAAATTCGAACCATAGGACCAACATTACATTCTTAACACATTTATAGTCTTAAATCATCAAAATTCTAATATCTTAGAACAAAAGACAAAAATGCCGTTAGGTTAAGGTACAGTCCAATCAAGAACCCTGTTACGTCCAACTATCGCTTTTCCTAAAACTAACATTCAAAATTCATTTCCCTTCATTTCAAAACTTCTAACGAGTTAGATAATTTACTACTTTCAAAACAAGAGCTTGCCAATTAATCACTACTCAAAACCCCAACTCTACCAGTTTCGGGTTTATAGCTCCCCCAGCTACCGTTTCATTGTGATTTCATCGATAATTTGTGAAATCAAGCCTCATGATTTTTATGTGCTTCATAATATTCACAGAAAATTAATCTCATTAATAATTTAAAATGAACAGAGAATTCAGAAAATCTACAGATAATTACCGTGGTAGATTTCTGAAAATCCGGGTCGTAACAATAGATGTGTTTTTGAGACTCTCTTTGGATAACTTAAAAGAACCATGGGAACATAGTATGGAAAATAGAGATGCAATTAATAGTACGACTTTCATAATATATACAGCTGTAATGTAGACAATTAATGACTATCCAATGTATGTACTAATATCAAGATGGAGTATAAAATGGTATAAAGCATGTCTAACATGCAATGAAGAAACCTTGAATGTTGGCATTAGGAGTAAAGTTGTGTACATTGGGCATATACATTTTTTGTCAATGAATGATCCTATGAGAAGGAGTAAACAGTTTGATGGACATTCAGAGCTATGGCAGCCACCTTGAAAATACACAAGTCATGACATATTGAGATAGCTAGAGAACTTACAAGTCATATTGCTTGGTAAACACAAGCAATTTGGTGGTATAAAGCATAAATGTACATCTGTTGAGCTCAACTGGTCTAAGAAGAACATATTTTTTTAAACTTGAGTACTGTAAACATTTGTCACTAAGACACAGTATAGATGTGATGCACATTGAGAAGAATGTATGTCATTCTATGTTAGGTACTCTTTCAAGCATTGAAGGCAAAATAAAAGACACAGATAAAGCTTGCTTGATCTAGCAGACATGAAAATTTGCAGTAAATTGTACCTTTATAAAGTTGGTAACTGGTGGGTGAAACTATATGCGAGTTACACCTTCACTATTAATGAACGAAAAAAGTTCTGTGAATTTGTCAGATCTGTGAAAGTTCCTCATAGCTTTGCAAGTAACCTCACGAGAAATGTCAGTGAAGCATGTAACAAAATTTTTAGGTTAAAATCACACGATTGTCATGTTTTATTTCAACGTCTGTTGCCTTCTAGAATTCGACCCTACTTGAAGAAAGACATCCATGAGACAATAATTGAATTGTGCACAGTCTTTCAACAACTTTATGCCTGGAATTTGAATGTTGCTGATCTTGAGAAACTTCAAGATAACATTGTTCTCATACTGAACAAGTTGGAAAGAATCTTTCCTCAGAAAGTTTTTGATATTATGGTACACCTAATAATGCATTTGCCTCATGAAGCTGTTCTTGGAGTACATGTGCATTTAGATGGATGTATCCCATTGAACGGGTAATGGCTGTCTACAAATAATATGTATGTAATTGAGCACGTCCAAAAGAGTCTATAATAGAAGCGTATATTGTAAATAAGTCATTGACATTTTGCTCCATGTACTTTCATGGTATGGAGACCCATTTCAATCGTCGAGACAAAAATGATGATGACGAGATTGATATAAGTCCATCTCGAGTTCTGTCTGTGTTTAAGCATTTCAGTCATCTATCTAGGAAAAAGAGCATCGTCTTAAGTAAACCCTCTAAGCGCTTGAAGGCAGAATGATATATCTTGAATATTTGAACGAAGATACAAAAATACCTTTAGCAAGTGCTCAATTGTATTCTCATTTCAATATTTCATTTTTATTTCTTGTTTTGTAGTGCTCAAATCCTTTTTATCATAATTGTCTTGCTAATAGATGAAGGAGTTGGAAACTAAGGGTGGTCTAAATTTGGAACAAAAATAAAAAGTTGAGTTCCCCCAATTATTTAGGACCCAAGTAAGTTTCTAACTGCCGAAATTATTACTCTCTAATGTACTCTATCATAACATGCTCTTATTTTATATCTTCTTTGATGTAGAACAATCAATTACGAGAAACATAGTCAAATGAGTACAGTGATGAATTATATGCATTATTGAATAGATCAAACTTCGCTTCTTTTTCGTATCCTAGATGTGTTATTAATGGTGTCAAGTTTCTCATTGAAAATTGTAATCCGAAACATAAAACATAAAATTGCGGTATCTGTGCTCTTGGTGTAGATGACAATCATTTTTACGGTAATTAGAAGAGGTTTTAGAACTATTATATGTAAAAAGTACTCAATTTTGTTGTTTAGATACAAGTGGTTTGACACAGACCTAAGAAAGAAAAGAATTCAACGGGATGAAAGATTTACAAGAGTGTGTATCGGTGCTCAATGGTACTAATATGACCCGTTCATACTTTCCTCACAAGCTGAATTTATTTATTATACTAATGATGACAAAAACGGGATACTGTGGAAGCTCGTTCACGATTTTACTCCTTGCAATATATGGGACTTTTCTAATGTGGAGAAAGATGTCGAAGGAGTTTCAAAAAGTAGTGAGGTTCCGATTTTTGCAAGAGGCAAATTCTTCTTTATTTCAGTTGTTGAATGATCTCCCGATGATTAAGAATGTTCAATATCGCCGAGATGATATTGAACTAGAAAATGCCAACAATGTTGATGAACTACTTCATCAAACTCGTGTAATGACCATGCATAAATTTTTGGTTGAAGATGATGAGTTCAAAGATGGCGCATTAGAAAAATACAATGACAAAGAAATAGATCTTAGGAGTAGTGATAGTGATAGTAGCAACGAAAAAGATAAAACATTATCTGATAAAGATAATTAAATTATATATTTACTGTAGTATTCTGTAGCAACTTCTGTGTATATTGTTTTCGTCTCATATTATAATTTTTATTGTTTTATTTTTCTTTTTTGCAGTATGCCTAGTGCGGGGAAACCCCCCCCCCCCCTCCCCTCACTGGTTCTACATGTAGCAGTGGTTCCAATAGGGATAACCTAGATCCAAAGAGGATCTAGAAAGAGTCTCATGAGATTATGGTATAGGAGTTGTGGAGGCAGAAGGTTATCAAGTTGGTGGTGCCTATGAACGAGAAAACTGAAAAGCCTATCCAACAAAATGGTAAGATGTTGAACAATCTTCTCGCCCAATATGTGAGAGATCAAATCCCAGCTACCACTTTGTTCTGGGCCGATGTGAAGAAGGAGGATGTCAAACTCATCTTCTAGCATTTGGAGGTAAGAAATATTAAATTTCATAAATCAAGTTTAACACATTATATTATTCAATTAACTAATATTTTTTTCTCAATTAAAATTTGATTTCCCAAAAAAAATCCTATTTTTGGATGACATAGTGCAGACCATGATGCATACATTGAGAGACTGGCGGAGTAGCATGAAGAGGCAATTTGACTTGAACGGTAGGAAGGACGATGTCGAGACGGCAAAGAATAAGCCCTACCGAAATGTCTCTCCCAAAGATTGGGCCAGTCTTTACGATTATTTTGCGACACCGACGTTCCAGGTAATTAGGCTTTTTTTTAGAACATGGTGTTCAATTATCTTAGTATATATTAATGTGTTTTATAATAACTTTTATATAGGAGCCTTTAGGGTAAAACGCAGCGAATCGCGCAAAACAGCTATATACTCTTGCTCAAGACTTATTAAGCAACATGGGTCACATGTATGTGCGATATGTCATTCATTACTCTTATTTAATTTTCATAATTTAAATTATTTGTACTAATCTGTTTTTCTTTTGATTAGAGGCCGACCTGGAGACAAGAGAACTTGCAAATCTAATCAATCCGTGGCAACAACATCACTACAAGAATATTAAGTGGCGTAACAAGTATATCAGAGAGAGATATGTAAGTATTTATCTCAGTAATTTTTAGTTTTAAGTTTTTATTTTTTCCAGACTATATTATTTGTGACTAACCAATTAATTATTATTTTTTTCTCTTTTTTGTAGGAAAAGAGGGCGAGGTTGAGGGATAAAGCCGTAACTCAAGCTTAGTCCAAGGCCTAGTCTCAGTCCCAGTCTATGTCAACTGACCAATCGAGATCAGTGGAGTTAGTCGTTAGTCCCTAGCTATCGATCATAACGTCATCATGACACAGGTGCTTGGTCAGTGCTCGAGATGGGTAAAGGGCATCGGGTCAATGCCGATGTTCAACGTTGTTAGAGGACAGTGGGCGGCGAGCACCAGTAGTTCATCTGCTGTTTAGCAATAGCAAGCTAAGACGATTACCATGCTCTATAGGCAAGTGGCTGAGCGGGACAAGGAGCACCAATGTCAACTCCAAGAGACTCAGTGGGGCCTCAGCCAGACTTAATAGGAGTTAGAGCATCAGCGACAGCTGATGGTGATATTGATCGCTCAGCTTAACTTATCAGACTTCAACTTCCAGCCTCCGGCTTCACCACCTCCATCAGGATCTCCACCTTGTACTTTGGGTTATGTTGTATTGTTTATATATTTGTTTTCAAAATTAGTTGTATTTTAAATAAATATTATTAAAATATTATTTCAGTTATGTACTTTTAATAATTTCATATTTTACAAAGTTTTGCCGAAGCGAAAAATCGTCGGTAATGATATCTTAAAGTAACGTTTTTCCTGACGCCATAGTTTGTCAGCAAATGTAATTGTAATTAATTTTTTTAATTTTTTAAAAGAACCTTTATCAACAAATTTATTTGACACTAAAAGTTTTTTTTTAATTTAAATGAAGTCTTTACTGATAAATTTTTGCATCGGCAAAAGGTTTACCTTTGCCGATGTGTAAATATTCGTCGTTGAATGGTTGACCAGAAGGCTTTTTTGGCGACTTCATTCGCCAACGCTTACCCTTTATCGACGTTCTTATTTTGTCAGTAAATGCCTTGTTTACCAATGCCTGTCTAGTTTCATCGGCAATTCTTTTCCTGCAAAGTTTCACCGATAATGCTTGCCGATGACTTTTCACATCGGTAATTCTATGACAACGCTTTTTTTACACTTTCTTTAATGCTACAGTGCGTAGTGGAAAGACGCTCCTCATGTGGTGTGAGGCACCTCATAGCATATTAATATTAACTAAATCATTAGGGGTAGGATGGAAAAAAATAAATGGTACGAATCAAGCCATTTGCAAAGCAGCATACGAGGAAAGAAACAACGAGACAAAGCATTCTATTTAAGTTAACTAACACAGAAAATAGGACATTATGCCCAAGAAACACAAAGCACATGTAGCAACATTGAAAGGCAGAGACGAGTTTGCAGTTAGATGTCTAAGAATGGAGCCCGCCAACCCGATTATCACTCACATGCCAACATGTACATTAAAAAATACACTATTAAATATGTTCGCAATCCAATTGATAACGAAACCAAGAAAGCATACGAGTACATTGAATGATACCATGGTCGTACCACGAGGCAAGAAAATCTCAAAGCAATAGGTGAATCTGTTAATCGAAACAAAATAGTGTGGACTAATATAATTGATAAACCCTTCAAAATACATGTCAGCACTAAGAATCTATCAAATGGACTTTTTCAGGTTTAAACAAATCATACTAATATATACCGAATCATTTTAGTGATTGTCATATAGTAACTCTAGTACATACTGAAAAAACACGTACCTAGCAAAATTATATGTATTAAAGTAAAAAACTAACTCTATTTTTATAGAATTATCAGTAGAATGCTTAGAATTAGTGTACATTCATAATTTTATAACTATATTGGATACCCTTAGAATCTGACTAAAAACTAAAAAGAAAAAATTTTAGGATAAAACATATGAGCCTAACAATGAGAATGGATACTTTGCAACCACTTAATCATTATTTTTATTCTAAATACATGTGTAAAAAGTAATCAACTTGGATAACGTATTATCTATTTTATTGACTCGTATAGTTGACCGTCTAATTACCTATTTCTATTTCTAAGACGAGAATAAAGTAAAAGTCTAATTTTTTTCCTTCAAGTTTTTCTCTTTTTTTTTCAATTTTTGCATAACTTTTCTTAAAAAATGAATTAACAAAACAAAAAAACAAGGAAGAGAAAAAAAAATCTATAATTAACGAAAAAAAGTGAATACTAGAAAAAAAAAAAAAAAAAAAGAGAGAGAATAATAAGTAATAGTCTAATGAAAAAGACAAAATATCTTTTTTTTTGTCTTTTTCACCTATTTAACCTGTACAAAAGAGAGAATAAAATAAATAGCAACAAAAATCACGTTAAAAAAGTAACAACCTAGTAAAATTATATGTAGTAAAGAAAAAAATTAACTCTATTTTCATTAAGTTATCAGGTGAATACTTAGGGCGATTATGTTTAGCTTATGTCCATAATTAAAGTTACGAATGTATCCATATTGGATATCCTTAGTACCTGACTAAAAACTAAAAGAATATCATTTTAGGATCAAACATATGAGCCTAGCAACTAGAATGGATAATAAATTCATAAAGACTTAATCTTTATGATTTTTTTTTTTTAACTAAATTCATGCGCAAACAATAATCACTTTGGATACTGTGTTATCGGTCTTGAATTACCATATAGTTGCCAGTTTGATTACTTATTTATATTTATACAATGAGAATAAAGTGAAAGTCTAATTTTTTTTTTTTTTTTTTTTGCATCAAGTTTTTTTTTTTTCAATTTTTGTGTAAAAAGGTTTTTTTTAAAAAAATTTAAAAAACTAAGGAAAAGAAAAAAAAATCTAAATATATTTAATGAAAAAAAAACTGAATATTAGAAGAAATGAGGATAATAAGTAAAAGTCTAATACAAAAGTTTTCTCGTCAAGTTTTTTTTTTTTAATTTCTGTGTAAAAAGTTATTTCAGAAAAGATAATAATGAGTAAAAGTCTAATACAAAAAAATATATATTAATGTCTTTTTCACATATTTAACCTGCACAAAAGAGAGAATAAAATAATTAGCAATGAAAATTACATTAAAAAATAAGGACCTTGCAAAATTATTATGTACTAAAGTACGAAATTAACTCTATTTTTATAGAATTGTTAGATGGATATTTAAAGCGATAGTCTACATTCCTAATTAAAATTGGGAATGTAACCATATTTTATACCTTTAGTACCGGACTAAAAACTGAAAACAATACATTTTAGGATCAAACATATGAGCTTAGCAACCAGAATGGAGCAGAATGGAGCCTGCAACCACTTAATCTTTATTTTTAGGGTTTCTAACACTTATACCTACAAAAACCGAAAAAAATTACAAAAATACGGAAGTCAGATTTTTTTTCAATTTTCGTACGGTTTTTATTAGGAAAATGTCACTTTTTAAAAAATATTTAGAAAAATACTATTTTTAAAATAGTTACTCATTACCGATTTCTGGAAACTGGTTACTGGTTACCAGTTATATACCAGTTATAAACATCTTTGGTTACTAGTTACCAGTTTCTGGAAACTGATTATTAGAAACTAGTTACTATTTTAAAAAATAGTATTTTTAAACGGTACTTTTCTGATAAAAACCGTACCGCACCTTAAAAAATACAAAATCACTGTATTTTTCAAAATTTTTTTCTAAAATACTGTATATTGTCTAATTTCCTCTTATTTTTATTTGAAATTCATGTGCAAAAAGAAATCAACTTGGATACCATATTATCTATTTTAGTTACTCAGATAGTTGCTAGTCTGATTACCTACTTCTATTTTCCTGTGAAAATAAAGTAAAAGCCTAGTACTTTTTTTTTTTCTTGCTTCAAGTTTTTTTTCCGATTTTTGTTTAAAAATTTTTTTAAAACAAATAACAAAAAAAAATAAGGAGAAGAAAAAATATCAAAAAATATTTAATGAAAAAAAATGAATACTAGAAAAAACGAGAATAATAAGTAAA
Source organism: Trema orientale (assembly GCA_002914845.1). Taxonomy (NCBI): domain Eukaryota; kingdom Viridiplantae; phylum Streptophyta; class Magnoliopsida; order Rosales; family Cannabaceae; genus Trema; species Trema orientale. Next base: position 541,621 of record JXTC01000002.1, read on the forward strand.
AGGTTAATAAAAAAAAATGAAAAAAAATACATTTTCTATCTTTTTCACCTATTTAACCTACACAAAAGAGGGAGTAAAATAAGCAGCAAAGAAAATTACATTTTTAAAAAAATAAGGACCTACAAAATTATATGTATTAAGGTACAAAATTAACTCTATTTTCATGGGCTTATTAGATTGATACTTAGAGGATTATGTTTAGTCTATATTTGTAGTATAGGGTGATTTCAAAGCCCATGCATTAGTTGTGGATTGAATTGGTTATATATGATTTTCCAATTGAGATTGTTTATGTTCTTTTGCTTTTAATACTTTATGAATGTCTTCTTGTTTGATTTGAGCGTACAACCAAGTTAAACTTAATTATCTTCTAATACTAGGATAGACTGCTTGATCCGTAATTGTCTTATTAATTTCTCTATTAGTTGCGAACTGAATCAATAATTAAGAGCTTTTATTCAATTGTGATGCAGAACATAGCATAGGTTAAATGAACCAAACTTGTGTATTTATTGCTTTATCTTTCTTAACTTCCATTAAATTAAATCTAGAGAGCTTATTCTAAGTTGTTTGTTGTATAGAATTTAAATGAGGAGCCTATTTTATGTGACGACAATCTAAGAAAAGATTGGAATACAGAACTTATTGCTATCTACAATTGGTAATCTTAGTAGAGAATTGGGGATATTATATTTTGACCATAAATTCATAGTCTAATAGTAGCGAACGAAACCTTTACCTAGTCTTCTTATTATTATTCTCTTTCTTTAATTATTTGTACTTTTGATATTCTTTACTTTACTCTTTTATTAAATTAGTTCATAATTCTAAAAACCCCTTAAAAACATAGAACAGAATTAATAGCTTACTAACTGGACTTAATTCCCCGTAGGATTTACCCTTGCTTACTACTATACCAAACGTAAATATAGTAGTACAAGGAATTAATTTGGCGTTTAACAACGTACAAGGAATTATTTCTCAAGGATGGTAGGGTATTTTGTCCTATCATTTATTATTAACTTTCTACTGACTTGTAAATAGGTTTAGATTATTCTAATAACAGAGCAAACGTATTTGGATGTAACCAACAATGCCCAATTACAATTCAACGTTATCTCGAAGTAGAAGTTTATTTTATAATTTAAACTCAAAAATAGTAAGTTTGCTATTTTATTACGACTTAATTAATTGATCACGAGGATCAACCACTCCCTCAATCTCATTGAACAAAACTTGACATCCAAATTATTATTGTATCATACGTGCCAAGACAATATGAACTTGAAAGGAGCACAGAACACAAAATTTTAAATTACATTATTATATATAGGGCACCAATCCAGTAGGTTTTTTTTTTTTTTACTTATGCATAGGTATCAATTGGGCCAATGAAAATTTTTTTTGCACATTTTTTTATATTAAAAAGTAGGAGAGAGAAAAAGCATTAATGATGTACGTCTTTTCATGTATCTCATTTTAACCGTTAGATCATTATTAGATGATGATCCAACGACTAGAAAAAAAATACCTACACATAGGTAAAAGAAAAAAATACATACCGGATTGACAACCTTATAGATATGGGCACCAATCCAGTAGGTATTTTTTTTTTTTTACCTATGCAAAGTATCAATTGGGCCAATGAAAATTTTTTTTGCACATTTTTTTATATTAAAAAGTAGGAGAGAGAAAAAGCATTAATGATGCACGTCTTTTCATGTATCTCATTTTAACCGTTAGATCATTATTAAATGATGATCCAACGACTAGAAAAAAAATACCTACACATAGGTAAAAAAAAAAAAATACCTACCGGATTGGCAACCTTATAGATATGGGCATCAATCCAGTAGGTTTTTTTTTTTTTTTTACCTATGCATAGGTATCAATTGGGCTAATGAAAATTTTTCTAGAAAAATACGCAATGTAAAACCGACCATGTACGTTGCTTTATATCAACTAGCAAGCTCGCAAAACTGTACAAGGTATACAAGTAATTACGATGCCACAATGTAGATCACGGCTAGTAGTACCTGACAAATTCATATGCTTCCAACCCACAAATAAGCTACATACCTAGCAGCTTCCATGAAATCCAGCAAACATGTAAAAGTCAAGCGACAAACATGGAATTTCAACGGTGCCCACCCTTCAATCCGAATCCTTGTCTACCACAGGGTGGCGGCGAGCATGCCTAGCAGTAGAGTAAGCCGAAAGCGCTGAACCAGTCACGTTCAGTGAGTGCTTAGCCAGTCCGATGCTTTTCTTTGTTGCCAACCATAGAGTGCAAAAGAATCCAATCCAACCTAAAAGATCAAATAAGAAATCCAATAAGAACCCACAAAGGGACGGGGGAATGAGCAGATATCCAGTTGAAAACAGCAGTAATAGCATATTCAAAATGCCATCTGTTTGATCAGATGGAGGGAAACCTTCCTACCCAATAGAAAGTCTTACGGGATTAGGGTAGAATTGGAAATTAAGTGCATGCGTGCAAAAATAATGTACATATATTGCCTCAAGTCGCAAAACCAATGAAAACTTAGTTGCTTGGTCCTTCTTTGCTTTCACATAGGCAGGTATAAGGATAAAATAAAACCCGACACAAGTAATTGTTGTATATACTGAAGGAGGTGAATAAAAAAAATGCTAAGCCAAGTTGTTGCATCGAAATCTTTCAGAAAAGATTCACCCTTGAAAGACTGGGTTATGGGCAAGCTACATGGATGGAATGGTTTGAGACAGGTTTTATGAAACGAACAGGAACTAGAAGACCCTGAATCCCAGGTCAGGTTCACTATTTCTGAACTAATTTAATATGCTAGATTAATCATCATTTCCTTATTAGATAAGAGTGCTTGCTAGTGTTCAATGAGTTGAAGAACATAAACCATCAATCCAACCATATAAGCTAATCTTCAGGGTGTATAGATAGAGGTAACTAGGACTTGTAAGCCTATGTAAGGAAAGAAATACATAGAATGTGCAGTAAGACAAAGGGCACGGGCACATAACTTTACCTGTAGCTATCAGTATTGCTACAATTGTAGAAATTGCAGTTGCAGAAATTACAAAAGCAGCAATGGACAATGCCCCAATGTATACAGCTGTCACGCCAGCGAAGAAAAGGGCCAAGAATCCTCCTGCAGCTGCCAAAGATATGAGAAGCGATATAATGACGGCATTGAAGGTTGCCACCAGAAAGAAAAGCATAAAGACGAGCAATCCAGTCATAGCAACTAGAGTGATCGTCCCCACCTGCAAGAGGCAAGAAACACATAAGTAACTTTAGTAGATTACTGTTCATGTATTAAAAGCATTTAGTAGATTCAGAGTCTCGTATGCACATCTAAACGTTTATAGGACATACATGATCGTCTTCCAGTTTCGTAGCAGCTGCAATTGTCTACCTCACATCAGATCTTTATATATTTTTGATAATTAAGTTAATTATATGCTGTTGACGGACAGCTTGATTCTTAACGTGGAACCTGTCTCAGATTTACTATTCTGAATACAAATGTGATATCTCCTTTTTCAGCCAAAAAACAGCAATTGGACCAGATATATTGATACCTATGAGTCTAAACCTTCATACTTCCTAAACATAACAGGTTTTTGGCAAGGGCTCGAGAGTGGTGAACTCGACTTGGTTAAGTTGATTTGGGGAAACAAATAAATAAGTAACTGAAAAGAAGAGAAACATTGAAGAGATCTTTTTTATCTCTTAAGATAACTCCTAAGGAAAATGTGATCAGATTTGGCAATAAGTAATAACTAACAAGCGTAAATCGAGCTTTAGAGATAATGGATAAAGTTGAGGAAGTTACCCACAAACCAGGTTTGCAACAAAGTTATCAAATATCCATAAAAAATTTTCACATCTCAGTAGTCAGTGGCTAACTATAAGTGGTTAGCCAGAAACGCAATAGGCAATGAAAAACATGAATGGGTTTGCGGAAATACGAATCATGAGACAAAAAATAAAATGAAGGAATTGCCAAGGATCAGAGTTAGTCAATGTGGTGAAAATAGAATACAAGTACTACTTAACTAATATCGAGTTTGGGAGGACGATGTCATAGTTAGGCAAACATTCCACTACCCTGGTTCCTCAGGCGCCTTATATACTAGCATATAATCCAACTTCTTCAGGGGGAGAGTTTTCTGGATAATTTGGTTCACACAAAACCAAAACGATGTATTCTATTATGTGTTTGAAGATAAATGCAAAGTGGATATGAAATTAGTGACATTACAATCTTCTTCTTGGGTTTTTGTTTTAATGGAATTTAAAGATATTCCTTTCATGATTAATCGAACCCGAAGCCTCACTGGAGCACTCGAGTCTCGACCTAACCCCTAATACGTGTCTTTTTTTTTTTTTTTTTTTGAGTTTAAGCAAAAGCCAAGCAAAATTGCTTCGGATTAAGAAGGAAACGCCAATTTCAACAAACATAATTGTTCTGAAAAACCCTAACAGAGAGATATCAAACGCAATTGATAAAGCAGAAGAAGAAGGTACTGACCGATATAACGAGGAGAGCACGAAGAGGGCTACCCCTCTTAGTCCAGAGAAGAACATTTCTTGCGGTGTTTCTGGAAGCTTCGTGAAGGAGTGGAGCGTTCTCGGCTATGGCGGATTTGATCCGGTGGAGCAGCGGAGTAGCAGTGGCAGTGGTGGAGTCAGGGAAGAAGATCGAAGAGATTAGACGGCGGAGAACGCTGTAGAGGGTCTTCTCATCTGGGTGGGCCCCTTTGGTGTGGGCCTCATTCGCCACGTAGACGCCGCCATTAGAGTTCTCTGCCATTATCTCAAAAACTCGTCTTCGTCGTCTTCTTCTTCGTCTAGTAAGCTGCTTATTAGGTTAGAGAATCAGATTCTGAAATCAGAATCCTTAATCAAGATTAGATTAGCACGTGATGTGAGATGGGTATACACGTGGCGGTGCAGTTGTTGGGGGAAAAAATTTAGTATTAATTGAATTGAAACTTGGCAACACATACGTCTCTCTCGCAATAATTATTTTTTATCATCTCTTTGACTTGCACGTGCAACTCTCCTAGGACCGAGATATCATTAAAACAATTAAAACGAAGGGCAAAGCTATTAATATGTGACGTCGAGGTTTAATTTTACGAAAAATATGAACGATAATGTCGATATTGGTGGTATTCTGATAAAATATTAAAATTTATTTTGAAACTTAAAATTTTTAAGAAAATTTTTAAAAAATGTTAAAATAAGTAATATTGTATAATTTATATTAGTTTTTACTTTTTTGAAAAAAAATCTTATTTATTATATATAAGGTAATATATAGTTAAAAAACGATCAAATTTCATTTCATAGAATAATTTTAAAAGAAAAATTTAGGTGGATGACCAAAATTTTAAATTTGATTAAGTAGATGTCCACTTTTAAAATTTTATAGCTAAATGTTCAGGTATATATATTTGATAGATATATATATCTACCAATTTTAACTATTGTACTGAAATAAACTTATTATATAATTTTTTTTACTTGGTATACAAAATTTTACACTTGGTATATGTGCATATGTACGGGACATTTTGCTATAACATTTGATAAAGGGACATTTACTAAAATTGGGTCCAAATTTTGGTTATGTTTCTATAAGTCCCATTTTAAAATCAGAATACACACTATTTTATTTAATACATTCATATTAATACCTTATAAATTTTAACTAGTTCTATATTATTTTGAAAATAAATAAAAACATCAATAATAATATAGAATAGTTCAAATTCATTCAATACCAAAACGAGTTTCTATGAAATTGAAAATCATGAGAGAAATTGTCATCTCAGTTCAAATAATATCTTTCCCAAATTATTCTGCCTAAGTAGTTCTGAAAAATAGTTATTTATGTGCGATGTATATGTTGACTGATTTTTTCCAACAGTAGACCCATAAATTAAGTAATTTGAATTTACACAACTTGATGAAAAAACTCGATGGATATACATGAATATATCAATATTAATAATATGAGGAGAACGTTGAATAAATATTTCATAGGCAAAGAAATTGCCTTCATTTGGTAATTATAAACTTGATCGTCAATTAAGATTATAAAAACTAAGATCATAACCATATAAACTTTGATCAGTTTTCATGCTCATTGATTCGAAACTCATGAAAGTAGAATTTTCATCAGTCTGACTCAATCTTCCAGTCCTTGCCTCCTATATAGCAAGCTTTGCAAGAATTCCAATAATTGCAAGTGGTAAAATATTCTCATTAAATATAAGTAGTTCCAAATTTTGCTAACATATTGTGGAGAGAAAACTATGATTTTATTTATATTTTTTACTACCCTTTTAAAAAAAATTAATATTTTTGTCGATATTTCAAAATTTTAACGATATTGTCACGTTAATATCTATAAATATCTCGATATTAGCTCATTTTTTATCGATATTTTACTAATATCGACATATCCTCGACATTATCGATATTTTACAGATATATAGAAAAAAATATTTTTTCACCCAGTATCGATATTGATACTTTAAAATACGGATATTACCACAACAATATCGATAAATATCACGACATTTTAATCCATAAGTAGGACCTACGTTTTAGTCTTACAGGGTTTTTGAAGCAGGTAGTTTTATTGCCACCCATCTGTTTACTTTTCCCACACTAATTCTAAAACTATTCTGTATGTAAATTTAAAAATTAAATATTACTTATTATATCTCTTACTATTCCTAAATCACCCCTTGATTTTCATTTTCTATTTTCTTTTCCCATCCACACTCCTACTAATTCTCGCCTTCCTTTGTTTTCATCTTCTTTGACCTGTACATACTTCAACTTTTTTTTTTCTCAAGTCCAAATCGTGCAAATGAAGGAAAAAATAACTGAAAATAAAAACAGGATGAGATAATTTCCTCTATCAAATAAACAGTGAAAGAAAAAAAGAACAAAACTCATATATGGGAGATTGAAAACAAATAACAAAATCGGAAATGACATATAGCAATGAAAAAAAAAAAGAAAAAGAAAGCAAGAATAATAATGTTTTTGAAAATGTTAAAAGATTAGAGAATGTTTAGAATATGATTCAATCCTATTTTACTCATCCAGAATTTCTATATGAAAGTTATTTCAAGATTTGTGAAATAGATTTCGAATCTTATACCAAACATGTCAATGGATACTATACAACATTAGAGATAAAAGTAGAGATACGATAATGCTTTTATTTATTTCTTGAACATTTGTTGATAGTCTTCTTTTTTCATTGAAGGTTATTTATAATCTTATTTTAATTATTATTTTGAGATATTGTGGTAGATGACCAATTTTTTAAAATTATTTAAGTGGATATCCACCTTTTTAAAGTTTATAGGTTAATGTCCAATTTTTTTATAAAAAAAAAAACTTCAGCTGGGCAAATTTTTATTTTCCATTTTTGCCCCTTTTTAATTGGTTCAATTTTTTTTATTTTTCATGTTCTTTATCTCTCTCTCTCTCTCTCTCTCTCTCTCTCTCTCTCTCTCTCTCTTCTTTTGTTTAGTTATTATTTTGCAGATGATTCTTATTGATTTCTCCTCCATTCTTCTTAATTTCTCCCTCATTTGTTGAGAATGTGATTTTGATCATCTTTTCTCTCTTTTTTTGTTCAGTCGTTATTCTGTAGACGATTCTTATTGATTTCTCTTCCATTCTTCTCAATTTCTCCCTTATTTGTTGAGAATGTGATTTTGATCATCTTTTCCACGCGAAATCTTGTTTATGTATTTTTTGTATTTCTTTGGTTCAACCTTTGATTTTGCAGATCATTCTTCTCGATTTCTCCTCTATTCTTCTCGATTTCTCCCTCATTTGTTGAGAATGCTATTTTGATCATCTTTTCTGCTCAAGATCTTGTTATTTTCTGGTGGTTTAGGGTTGTTCTCTGGCCTTATTTCATTCTTCTTCTTATTCTCTGGCACTGGACTCGTCCTAATTTGAGGTATGTATTGTGTTTTTGATTTTGAGTCTCGGATTTTCAGATTTATAGCTATGTATTATATGACTGCATTTGGGGGGGGGGGGGGGGGGGGGGAGGAATTTGATTTTTGTTTCTAATTTGTGTTGTAATTATTCATAATTCTTTGTATGATCTTTTTTTTTTGTTAATTAGTGTTTATTTGTATTTTCTTATGTGTTTTTGAATTACTTTTCATAATTGGTAATAGTTCATAAATTTTTTTGTAATGGTATATATAATTTTTTTGGGTAGTATATGGTAAAATTGTTTTTGTTTTATGAAAATATATTCAGTTTTTTCTTGTTTGGTTCATATATTTCTCGTCATGATATATATAATTTTTGTCATGATATATGGTATTCTTGTTATGTGATTATTGTTGATGAACATATAAATATTTTATTGTTTAATTCATATATTTCTAGTCATAGTATATATGATTTTTATAGTGATATATGATATTTTTTTCTCTTGTTAGTGTTGTTGAATATATGACGTATTTTGTTGTTTAGGTCATATATTTATGGTCATGGTAAATGTGATTTTTGTGGTGATATATGGTCTTTGGTTATTTTTTATAAACATATTAAGTATTTTGTTATTTGATTCATAATTTTTTTATCATATTATATATAATTTTTGTGGTGGTATATGGTATTCTTGTTTTCTGGTTAGTATTGATGAACATGTTTAAGTATTTTATTATTTGGTTCATATATTTTTGGTCGTGGTATATATGATTTTGTGGTGGTATATGGTATTCATGTTCTCTAGTTACTTTTTATAACATGTTAAGCTTTATTTTTTTGGTTCATATTTATTTTAAATTATGGTATATAAGATTTTTGTGTTGGTATATAGTATATGATATAGTCTTATAATTAAATTAGATAAAATAAAAAATTAATTCTAATAGTGTTGTTTAAGTAATGTGGAGTAAATTTTGTTATTGTTGTATTTTCAAGGCCAATCATGTTAATTAGTTTATATCAAGTCATGTTTTGTATTTAAGTCATCTGTATTGTATACAAGACTTTAAGTTTTTAACTTAAATTTGTTTATGCTAAATTTGGTTCATATACTTATATACCTAGTTTACAAAAATAATGTTCCTAATTTATATTGTTATGAACATGTTGTACATGTTTATATTTTTTTATTTGACAAAAACTTGAAATATATTTTTGTTAAATCTGATTCATATAATTGTGTACCATATGTGCAGAATCATGTATCTAATATTGCGAGACTCGGTATTGGTAGTCTAAAAAGAAAAGAATTCTCTCAGTTGATAGTTTAAGAAGAAGAAACAAGCGGAAGTGTAGTTGATACGGGCACAATCAAAAAACTCGTTAAAATCCAATTTATGCAGAATTTTGTATTTCAAAGAAGATGAAAAGCCATTAGGATAATTAAGTTCTTATTATTCTGAGTTGTCATTGTGTTTTCATGAAGGTTATTGTCTTGGTATATGAAAATATTATCATGGTATATGAGCTTTTGTACCAAATTTATTATTTTTGGATTCTAGATTTTTGGTCAATTTTGTTCTGGGTGTCAGTACATCTCTATGTACATTATTTTCTTATCTAGATATGAGAATATTTTCACATGGTATATGATGTTCTGTATTAGATTTATCACTTAATATTCTGGATATTTTTGTCATTTTTGTACTTAGTATTGGTATACTTTTTAAGTATATTGTAAACTTGTCTTGGTATATGAAATTTTGTCATTGTATATGAGATTATATGCCGGATTTATGAAGCAAACACTAATTACAATTGAAATTAAGAAAACAATAAATTATTTTCACTCCAATTATGAACACAAGCATATACCCAAGAAAAAGACTCGTAGTGCATAAATTCATGAATTTATAAACTGAACACATAATTTATGAACTATATTGATAACCTTATATGAACTGCACATATAAAATAAATTTGGACTAAATTTTCACATAAAAATAAATTTAAGGACTAATTGGGCTATTTGTTTGTTTCTCTTATTAGGTACCAAAGTACAATATCTTGAAAAAATCAGTGACCATTGCCGCCAATTATGCATAATATTAACTTTAAAGAAATAATTTATGAGTTGAACATAATTTATGAGCCACACACATAACCTTATGAACTATATACATAACCATAATAATTCATAAAATTTTCAACTACATATATTTATGAACTGAACATATATTTTATGAACCAAACAAGAATAATAATTGAAACTAAGAAAATGAGAGAACTTTTTCTCTCTAATCATGCACATAAGCATATACTCAAGTGAAGAACTCTTAGTGCATAAATTCATGAATTCATGAACTGAATAAATAATTTATGAAGCACACATATAAGTTTATGAACTATACATAAAACCTTATGAACAGCACACATGACTAGAATAATTCATAAATTGTTCCACCACACGCATAAATTTATCAGTGCTATGATGCTCAGCTTCTTGAAGTTCTCATATGCTAGATATATACTTAATTCAAAATTGATATACTATAAAGTAAAACGTATGTATTAATTCTTAGTATTGGTTCACTTTTGGATTCATTGTTTGATTGTCTTGGCATATAGAAATTTAATCATGGTATATGAGGTTATATATGAGATTTATCACTTCTAATTTATTAATCTCTCGTTGCCATGATTTCAGATTTATTCTTATTGATACATTGTTTTTTCCATATTGTTTATCTTTTTTGATACATAGTATATGAGAATATATACATGTAATATGTCTTAATTAATAATTATTCTATCGCAAATTGTTGTTCATAAACCATCATCAAATTAGGTACATTTTCAAACAAAATAGATATTGAAAGATATATGCATTGTAACATAGTATTATGTAAATAAGGTTTTGTTTGACTATAAAATATAACATAAACATAATTATACAAGTATATGAATCTTCTAATCAGTTTGAACTTCCATGATTTTTGGCCACTGAGTTTCTGGTATAATGTATTCTATTTTCTCTGAAACCCTGTATATGTACAAGAAACGTTTAGAATAGTATATACCAACCGAGAACTTGTAATTTATGAACATATTACAAAATTTATGAACTATACTCATAACTGGAATAATTCATAAATTTTTGAACTACATACATAACTTTAAGAACTGAACATATAATTTTATGAACCAAACAAGAATAATAATTGAAATTAAGAATATAACAAATCTTTTTCACTCTAATCATGCACACAAGCATATACCCAAGTGACATAATTCTTAGTACATAAATTTATAAACTGAACACCTAATTTATAAACTACATTTATAAATTCATGAACCACACTCATAACCCTATAAATTTAATATATTTATATATATATATATATATATATATATATATATATATATATATATATTAGTATAGTATATGAAGATATATACCTAGTTCGAAATCGTATCAACTATGAAGAAAAAAAATATCTATCACTTTCTCAGTTGTGCATCACGACTTTAGCTTCTTCACACAACTGTTATACTATATGTAGGTATATACCTAATTCAAAATCTTATGAATCTTAAGGCGCTGAGTTTCTGCCACATATACTATTATAGTATATGGAAATATATACCTAGTTCAAAATCTTTTGAATCATGAAGAAAAATATATCTACAATTTTATGAGTTGTTCGTCGTGGTATTTATGTGCCAATAATTTATGTATAAAATCTTATATAATATAATAACAATATTATGAACTCTTTTGAAACTTTTATATACCATTCTAACTTTTAAATAAAGACTTTATGTCGAGGAACCAAAACAAGATCTTCATATGGTACTAGAAAAAGATCTTCATTTCAAATTCATAACTATTATCTGAATTCATATGTACTATAATAGTAATATCATAAATTGCATTCAAATTTCTATATACCGAAAAATGAAAATTTTTCAAAACTTTATGTATATTTCATCTAGTATACACTGTCAACTACACATTTGGTGATATCAACCACGTATATACACATTTAGTGATATCAACCACATATATAAAGCACAAAACAAAGAAATCAACGAAATATAACTCATTCGTTTACAAGTATGAACTAAATCAAATTTTCAAAATCTGAAACTCATTTAGTTATTCATTTAACCAATCTCGCATATACCACATATAAAAAAATATGAACCAAATTTTACATAAATTAGATTAGATCAAAACAATATCAAAACTATATTTTTTCACTATAATTATGAACTAAAATGGGAATTCATCAACGAAAGACCATAATCCCTAAATTATCAATTGAATCTATCAAAAACTAGAACCTCAAAAATGATTGAATCTAAGTATTTCACCTGAAAATAACCAAATAACAAAAATGAATCTATTAAAAAATTAAAAGCAAATTAATCAAAAAAATGAAGATCAATCGGTGTTGATTTACATTTAGATCTACAAGTTCAGCAGTGGAATTTGAAAACTTCTTAGTAGAGCTTTGATATTTGTAGATAAACTCATAGATTGAAGCTCGTCTTAGATTAAAGTCTACTCTATAACCAACAATAGTGAGGCTCCGGTACTAACACTCTCAAAGAAGATGAAGATTTTAATATTGGTGATAATTCATGGAGGAAGAAAATAACAATAGAGAATTTTTTTTTCCCTAGAGTGTAGAGGAAGAAATTGCAATAAAGATTTTTTTTTTCCTAGGGCGTGAAAACTAGGGGAAATGGTTCAGTCAGGGTATATTTGATATAGATTTCCAACGGGTCTTTACTTGAGTCATTTGGCAATAAATAATGAGTCATGGACATCATAAGGCCTATTTAGGATAGTTTTTACTTATACTTTTATGTAGTAAAAGAAGAGAAGTTAAAGTCATAACTTTAGTATACTGTTTGGATTATATATTTGAAATTTCGATTTAAAGATCTAAATGGCATTTTTTTTTTGTCATTTATTAAAATAAAGCTAAATATGGAAATGTAAATTTTTATAAAAACTAAAAAAAAATTCCATATATTTTTCGAAGGTTTTCCTAAAGAAGCCATATGAGTCTGACTTCATGAACCAAAAAGTTCTTTTGATATTAGGAAGAGCTTTCAGAGCCCAAAAGTTCTTTTGATATTTTACCAAATAGGTTTAGAAGTTACTTTTATGCTCAGAAAGACAAAAAAACAGCTTCTAAAAATCATACAAAGCATACCCATATTGATTTTTGGGTCTAAAGCCTGCCAAATTGCTATTCAACTTTCTTTTTCTCTTTAATAAGGATAGTTTAAATTCACGGTGCCTTTATGTCTTTAAAGATGCAAATAATATAACCCCTCAAAAATTTTTGACGATTGGAGAATTTCATAACTATCCTATTGAAAAATTATTAAACAAAAATTAAAGACTAAAGCCATGCTAATTGCCTTTTCTATTTTTCTTTTAATAAAAAATTACCTTTTTCTCTTTCAAGCGAATACAAGAAATTAAAAACGTGGAATATTTTCTTTTAAAATATAAAAAGGGATTTGATAGAAACATATTTTTATGTTGAAACTCCGATAAACAAGTAGGCTTCATAGATACAAGCAATTTGAAATTTCTCAAGTACTAAATATATTACACTTTTACTACATATATGGTGAAAAAATAGTGATAAAATTTGATATACATTTATTTACCTACAAAATAGAAAATTCAAAAAGGGATAAAACTCTAAATTTCGTATCCAATTTTCACACCATTTATATAGTAATTACATAAAGGGGATTATATAAAATGAACAATACAGTTGCACATGGGATCCCTGACTTTGGTACAAGTATATTTTTCTAATGGGATATTCATATACCATTATGACCAGCGCTAATAATAGGAAATTCAAAATATTCATTGCGTCTTTATCTATATACTTATTTTGTAAGCTGGCATATCTCTATAGATCATATTATACAAGGAAAAACTTGATTATTTAAAAAAAAAAAAAAAAAAGGGAAAAGCGGATTTCAAACTAAATTTTCATAACACATTAAAAAATAATAATAACACATTAAATTTTCATAACACATTAGAATCTAATAGTGGTGGTAAATTTAGCTAAACATTTGAAAAAAATGGTATTTTGTCTACTTAACCCTTAAAGTAGTGTTATGATAGAAAAGGTTCATATTAGTTGATAAAAAAATATTAGGCCATGGCTATCCAGAATATACTTGCCTCTAATGTCGTTGTGTACATGTACATTTCCAACCTTTTATATGTTGTGGTTGTGTATATGAAGGTAAAGTTGGAATTTCATTAAATAGGATCCAAATTATACTAAAATATCAACATGAATACAATCCGGAATATCTTCCAACAAAAAAATCCTCACTAGAAGTGACATTTTGGACTTTATATATAGTCCTATACATTTTAATTATTGTATTGAACTCACCCATTAAAACACAAGAAGGAAAGTTGGCCTCCTATCTCTTCCTCTCGTAGAGAAGACCAAAAGAAAATGACGAAGAGCAGACCACACGTGCTAGTCATACCATTTCCAGCACAAGGCCACGTGAAACCCCTCATGCTCTTTTCCAAGGAGCTAGCCAAACACGGCTTTAGAATCACTTTCGTGAACTCAGACATCAACCACAGCCGTATCATCTCCAGTGCTAATAAGGCTCATGATGATCAGGTTCTGGGATCGGGGTCGCGCACGGGCTCGCTGATTGATTTGGTCTCAATCCCAGATGGGTTGGGTCCTGACGATGACAGAACTGATTTGGACCAATTTTGCAAAGCGGTCTTGGAATCTATGCCTGCAAAGCTTGAAGATCTCGTAGAAACTATCAATCGTAGTGCTTTGGATGGCACAAACGACAAGATCACTTGTGTCGTTTCTGATGTCAATATGGGGTGGGCCATGAAAGTTGCAGCAAAGATTGGTGTTAGAGGAGCAGTCTTTTGTACCTGCTCGGCCGCCATTTTATTCCACTTAATGAACGTAACTGATATGGTCCGTAATGGGATTACGGACTCTGACTCTGCTGGTACGCAAGTACTTTTACGTTGTTAATTTCTTGAGTGTGCTACATGCTCACAAATTTTCGAATATTCCTTGCTCATTACGGTCCCTCTAGCTATCATCATTAAGTCAGTACCGTTGGAGGTTTTTCTTTTCTTTTTTTTTTTCTATAAGAAAAAACCTGAATTATCATAAATATCATTGCGTTCTATTGGATCCAAATTGATTTTTTGACATTAATCATGATTTCACACATGGTAATATGTATATAATCATTAATCAACTGTAATGGTTTAGATACCTCTAATTAACTGATTTTTTTTTTTTTTTAAACTTCTTCCTAACATAAATTTTCAGTAAAGAAAGAGCAAATATCGAGTATATATATTTGCAATAAATGAGGAGTAATTATAATTCTATATAAATTAAATACGATTTTTTGCACCAATGCCCAAATATGCATATGCTAAAATGTGGTGCTAAGAACTAATGATGTTCTTTTGCATTTCTCCCTAATGTACAATTATTTTGTTTTAACAGAATTGACAGCCGAAAAACAGACGACTCAATTGTTGAATGGAATGCCTGCAGCAGATAAGGCTCCATGGAATTTCGATGATGCAGTTGCAAAGAGGATGACATTTGATCATATTTTCAAAACGTCACAATCTTCAGAAATGGCAGATTGGTGGCTTTGTAATACAGCTTACAACATTGAAGCTAAAGCGTGTTCTTTACTTCCAAAGATCCTTCCAATAGGCCCATTAATGGCAAATGATCAGAGTGCTAGTAATCCAAAAAATATTTTGGGATCACATTTTTGGATTGAAGACTCCTCATGCCTAAGTTGGCTCGATCAACAGAAGCCTTGCTCAGTCATATATATCGCATTTGGTAGCTCTACGGTTCATGACAAGGCCCAATTCCAAGAGCTAGCTCTTGGTCTAGAGCTCACTGGGAGGCCATTCCTTTGGGTTGTCCGTCCAGGATTCATTTCTGAACTAGGGAAAAACACAACATTTAACCCAAATGGAATATTTGAGGAGAATTACAATAATAAATAATAATAATCTTGGGAAAATAGTCAATTGGGCACCTCAACAAAAGGTTTTGGTTCACCCCTCTATTGCTTGTTTTGTAAGCCATTGTGGATGGAACTCGACCATTGAAGGTATAAGTAATGGGGTCCCTTTCTTGTGTTGGCCTTATTTTGCTGACCAGTTTGCCAATAAGAGCTATATTTGTGATATTTGGAAGGTTGGAATGGGTTTTCAGCCTAGTGTAAATGGTATCGTATTGCGCGAAGAAGTGAAAAATAAAGTGGATCAATTGCTAGGTGATGAAGATATAAAAAGAAGATCGTTAGAACTTAAGGAAATGGTGATGAAAGACTTAGCACAAGATGGTCAGTCTTCAAAGAACTTTAACAACTTCATTAACTGGTTGGAGGCATAGGATTCTACCTTCTTTAATTTGGGAGTCCATGAAAAGATATGTGCTAAAGAATGTTATTAAGGAATAATTTTTTTCTTTTTTTTTGGTAGTTGGAAATCAATAAAAAGTTTTATTTTAGTGCTAGCACTTGGAAGCAAGCTACAAATTAATACAAATGAAAAGAACTTACTGCACAAATTAATACAAATGAAAAGAACTTACTGCAATTGGCGAGAGACAAAAAATAAAAATAATAAAATACAATTACAATTTATAATTTATATAAAATGAAACATAAATGAAATATATATATATATATGGGGCACTAACAGTTTTTTTTTAAAACCATATTTTGTCCAATTAAAACTCATCAAGCACATCCTCTCATGGTAAAGGTAGATAAAGAGCATTAAATAATGTGTATTTATTGTTATTATTTTTTTTGACTACTCAAATTATAGTAATCATTATATATAATTATCCAACAGCTAAAACAAAAATACATGTAAATACGTAAAAAAAAAATATTTACTAGATTATGACACATATATATACACACACAAATACACTAAAATGTAAATTGAAATGTTATAAGAATAAATAAAAATACTTAACTCAAAATATAAATATAAGTATAAAAATTTCAATTAAAATCAATAACTAAGTTTGTCCACTATAAGGGTTTCAAAAATTACAAACATTTTTCATTCAAAAAAAATTACAAACATTCCATACCACGATAAAACTTTAGCTTTAGTTATAAAATGTGTCGTAACTAAGAGTGAAAATTGGTACTAAATAAATGTCATCATCAATATGTTGTTGCTAAAAAGTTGGTGGAAAAAAGTTTTAATCGCAAAAAATGCAATTTAATATGACTAAATTACATTTTACTTACAAAATATTTCACTACTTTATATAAAAAGTTGTGACTAAAACAATAATGACAACTTATGACTAAATACTATCTATTATTTATAATCAATTTTTAGTTGTGACTAAATGTTATTTAGTGACCAAAAGTTGTCACTTATGGTGACTTTGTAATAGTTGACCAATTCATATTAAACTAAACCTAACTATTGGTATTTCCAGAAAGTTAGTCAGTTTAGGATGTAGATTTCTTCTTAAAGTTTAAGTTGTAAATCTAACCAAACTAACTGAACAGAGTGACCTGCAAAAACTAACAAAAAAACATATATGTACGTATAGTCTATAATATCCCCTAATTTCACTAACCTACATATAGAATATGTTACGACCCGAGGCCAGTGTCAGTGGCAGAATTAGTATTCACAAACCAGAAATACTGAAATTTATTTTTAAAATAATTTGAAGTTTCAAAGATTTTATAAATATCCAAAAATAGCCTCTAGAAAAATATTCTATTGAAATAATCCTACAATTATGAGTCACCCTTTAAATATAGACTAAAGTAAAAATTAGTTGTCCAATGTCATGTGTCATATATCTATCTCTCACTATCACCCATAGACATAAGTCATACATATTATCTTATAATCTTACAAATAGGTTTACATAACCACAACCAATCCATGCCTACTCCTACTCAAGTCTAGTAGGAATTTACTAAAAATAAAAGCAACAACTAGTAAGCTTTCAACATCTTAACTAAACCTCCTTATCCAAATCGCATTGGATGCCATTTGAGGGGAAGAGAAGGATGAGCTAAAACCCAATAGAGAATCGATTACAAGTTTTCATTTTATATGAAATACTTACTTTTTCAAAGTGCCGCATGATTAGTAATTTAGAAAGATATATCTGAGGGCTTTATAAAAAAGATTTCTAACACATTTTATACCATTTCAAATTCTCAATCAATTATCCAAAATACTTGTACATTCCAATCATGTCATACACACACACACACATATTAATCATCACATGACATAGTTCGGAAGTCCCCCTACGGGAAATCCGTGCTCAAGATATAATAAGGTCCGTATCTCTTACTTGAACATTCATGCATCGATGGATATCGTGTATCAAGTAATGCAATATGTAATGCGAATGCATGAAATAGACATGTACAATTATTATTCGATTCATCAAAATTAACCATGCAGTAATTTCCAAAAGTTTCGACAGTATAACAGCTTTTTTTGTCAAAATCTACAAATCAAGTTCCTGCATAAAAAATACTGGAAACAATATATATGATACATCAACTAGTGTGATGTGCCTCCTATGCAGTTCAATATTAATCATGAGCATTAAAAACAATTTATAAATACATTTTGTAATTTAATTCATAAAGTATCATATTTGATCAAAATAGGTAGGTTCATAATGAGAACAATTTAAAGTCATGTAGTCGAGTCCCTACCCTAAACAAGTGACTAAAGTTATTATTGAGGTTTATGATAATCCCAAGGGTCACTGAGAAGTTAGAAAGGGCGGTGTTGGATTCAAATTTGCTCGCTTTAAGGGGACGACTTCCAGACGAATGCATGCTGAAACGGGTGCTGCCATTGCGATCAACACACCCAAAATAGTAAGTTTAGACACCAAGTTTGCTTAATTCTGAATCACAATGTAATCCCGAGCCTTAGCATGTAAATCGAGACAAAACCCGAGCCTCTCATGCCTCAGTTTTTGTGTCTAGCTGAAACATATATGTGTTATATGTCAAAATTCATTTCTCAAGTCTACTAATCACAAATTTGACCTCAAAAATCTATTTCAGTGTCTCTAACCTAATTTGGACCGATTATTATAAACTTTTTAGAGAAAATTATGAAATTAACTTCCAGAAAATATCAACAAAGATATGATATGAACCCCACCAACTTGTGACGAAACCTGAAACAAGGATTATGCCTAGAACCATTCTACAATCAGATTCAGATGGAAAACCTCGACCCAAACCTATAACGAGATGTCAACCTTGGTATAAAGGAAGACGCCACAATCAAGGATGAAAAACTCGATTGATAAGTCAAGGGATGAACACCACAGAAAATTCTGATAAGTTTGAATAAGTTCTCAAAGAACCAAGGAGAAATTACTCTCAATATTAATGAATTGTAATCTGATATGTTTCATTAAGCTAATGACTTATTTAAATACAAAGGGAGCACGAAATTGGCTGCTCTAAAACTCCTAAGAAGCTGCCCAAAACAAAAAAAGGAAACTAACATTTCCTAATTAGAATTCTGAAAATACTTACCCTAAATCACGCCTAAAATAAAAAAGGAAAGTATTTAGCTTAGCATGCAAGTCTTAAAATTCAGCAATAAAACTTATAATAAATAAATAAGAAAAGTAATTTAACTAATTGCAGCTAATCATTCTCCTTGATGAGTCAACCAAAATCAGGAAACTAAGCTTTAATTCACGCACTCCTTGAGCAATCCTTTTTTGAGAGTCTTTTCTAGATTATTCCAAAGCTTAAATAATGGAAATCCAACCTTGTGGATCACGTGGAATATCATACTTGGGCTTCCAAGAATTTATCTCAGTCTAAATACTTTGAATCAGCCCATTGAGAGATTCCTTGAATCTTTTAGCTCGAACTTTTGTAACCAGTCCAATTGGAACTTGAATTGGCTCCTTTGTAACCATACCTTGATTTGCATCAATATACCAATTTTTTCTCTAAAAAATAGCAAAAAATTAAATTCAACATTCAAATCTATCAACCTTGCTTCTTCATTATCTATTCATATTAATTTCAACCCAAAAATCTCAAATACACTAATATTTAGAAAAATAATCATGAATACACCTACTTTTTAAATAGAAAGTGGCCTAAGCTGGGACAAATTTACCAAACCCGGTGAGGTGCGGTGCTACATGGTGGCTGGTGGTTAGAGGAGCTCGACTTCAGCATGGGTAGCTGATTCCATGGTGTAATGATAGTTAGGAATGGCCAAAGGGTGAGATTTACAAAGATGGGAGTCGACCCTTCTCTTTTTCTCATACACGCGGTGGCCCAAGGCCTAGGGAGGAGCTGGCGTGGCTATTGGCAGCTGCTGGTGCATGGGACCTACACCGGTTGGTCAGAGGGAGGCCAAATCCAGGATGGCAACTACTAGGTTGCAGCGGCTAAGGCAAATCGTGAGGGAAAAGAAGAAGAGAGTGTGAGAGGTTATGGATTTGAGTTATTTTGGGGGGAAAATGGCCACTTAGTAGCCCTTAAATGGGTATTCTCACTTCTTAAAATCATGAAATGGTCTCAAATCATATCTTCTCTTTCAGATTAGCCTCCAAAATTTTGAAATGACTATTTTACCTTTATTGAAATTTAAGAGTTTTTACATAATATTTATAGAATTAATTAATAAGATTGGGAGATGCTATACAAGCCACAATTAAGAAAAAAATAGTGGGTAATTAAAACGTTTTTAAACTTTTGGAAATATACGGAAAACTCCACTCATAATTTTATATAGTTTAATGTATCTATATAACACACATACATAGTGAACCTCTCATATAGTAGTAATATATAATATACACATGCTCAAAAATAGGTGCAAAATTTCAATCAGAAAACCACATGTTAAAATACTCATATACATAAGTCGCATTCAAAAAGTCGACATTCTTCCTCCAAACTGATATATCATCAATACCTTATGTAATGTAAGAACATGCATGAGTATGAAACATACTAAGTAACGTATGCAGATGCAGAGTATATATAACAGAGAACTTATAATCATATAATTAAGATCTCCATATATATTGTATTACCTAATTAGATCGTGAATCGCATACGGAGCTACTCAGAGAATATATAACAGAGCATAAGCCGTCATACAGAGATCTCGAGCCCCAGAGAGTCCCCTCTTTATACAGTAGAGGTCCATCCTATGCCACTATTAGGGTGTTTCCGAAGGAACCATAGTGTTCCCGAAAGGACCAGAGTATCCCTGAAGGGATAGAGTATCCCCGTAGGGACCAAAGTATTTTCGAAAAACCATATCACATATTTGGGTACTGACTTGCCACACTCTATTCACTAATACTCCCCCCTATTCACCAATACTCATTAGACAATATAAATACAGTACATGCTCTGCCTTTAGGCAATTTAAGCAATTGCTTAAGGCCTCAGATTTAGGAAAGCCCTAAAAATAACCTATACTATACTCATTATCAAATTTAAAAAATTAAATATCATTTATTATATTTTTATGCATTATCAAATGTCATTTTTTTAAAGGATATTTTTAAAAATGAAAACTAATTTATCTCCCACTAATTTAAAGGAACTTTTCCTTCTTTATTTTAAAATTAAAATCTCCATGTTCTATATTACTTACTCATTTCTTATCTATTTGTTAATTTTCGCTATCTGAATTCTACATTTGCTATTTTATTTGTTTTGCTATATATTTTTGTATTGTATTGTATAATTTACTTTTCATGTATACTCAAGTTAATAACAAATATGTCTAATAGAAAATATTTATTGGGTATGATAAACTTAATAAAAGAGAAGAATAGAAAAATTGATGTACTCCTAAAAATAAGCTCTTTAAAATTTTAGTAAGAGAATGGAAATAACTCAAGTAAAGAAATAATTGAACAAAAATAATATATATATATATATATAGGTTGCCAATCCAGTAGGTATTTTTTTTTTTTTTACCTATATGTAGGTATTTTTTTTAGCCATTAGATGATTATCTAATGGTGATCCAACAGCTATTATGAGGTGTATGAAAAGACGTGCATCATTAATGTTTTTTTTTCTCTCTTACTTTTTAATATAAAAAAATGTGTATGATAAATTTTCATTGGTCAAATTGATACATATATATAGGTAAAAGAAAAATACCTACTGGATTGGTGCTATATATATATATATATATTAAATTTCAATAGGCCCCCTTAAAAAATTTTGTTTAGTACTCCAAAATTTGTTGTGTCGGCCCTGTATAAATACACCATGTATTCAATGCCATATATAAAGCAGAGTAATAGATACATATGTACACATAATCAAAAGATTCCACAGGTTCATATAAATAGATAATTTCTTACATTAAAAGTGTGACGTTACTTACCTCAATACCGAACTTTTACGTGTTTTTCTGTGAAATTTTCTTTGCTCAAGGTACAAATGGCATACCCCTATTATTTTCAGTTAATAGATTCAATTGATTACTCACCATGTAATGCTCCAAGAATCGGTATGCTTTCACTTTAAATATAAGGGTGATGTTTCAATTGAGATTTTTATTTTTACTCTATGTGATGGATACTCTAATTAGGGCCATAAGATTTTAATCTAATGGCTAGAATAATATTAGTAGATTTACTAAAAAAATTATTATAATTAATACATATATAAATATAGAAAGTTATTTAAAACAAAAAAAAAAGGTAACCTGATAAACTGGTCAATTTTTTTATTTTTTTTTTTTTAATAAGAAAATGAAACTAGTGACAAATACTTAATAATCCCAAATCGCTCTCAACTATCTTATTCATTGGGAAAAAAAATAACAAAAGATGTACAAATTTTAAGCTAATTCACACATAGTTTTTTTTAAACAAATTTTCTTTCAATGTAATTGCTTTATTCATAGTTTTTTTTAATTAAAGAAAACAACTTATTCATAATATGAAAATTATGCTACCTTGGATTTACCTTTCATACAGTAAAATAAAATTTTATCAAATATTGAAGATACAATAATACATATAGTTTTAAATTAAAAGTAATTAAAAAAATTAAATTTTAAATTAAATTTTCAAAAAAGAAATAAATAAAAAAACTGAATTAGAAATTAATATATTGAATGAGATGACTTGTTATTGTAGGTTTATTTTCAAATTAGTCAAACTTACCCATCTATGGAGTAAAAACAAAAATACCCATTGAAAATTCACCATAAATATAATATATATATATATATAAATGAGTACTTCTTCGTGGTATTATAATATTTACCCATGGATGGGTATTCAAATTCTGAACATTTGATTTTGATTGAATGGCTATAATATATTGAGTAATTTTAACAAAAAAATCAATTATATTTAATACTTATATAAATATAGAAGGTTATTTATGTTATATATGATGGCTAACTTGTTTGTTACCTGTTTTTAGAATTTTTTTTTTTCAATCTCATTCCATTTTTCTAATCCCATTCCATTAATTCATTCTTACTTTCTCATTCATGTTTTTCATTCCCATTTCAACTTATAATTCAAATTAAAATTTAAATTTAAAATTGAAAGGTAATACCTAAAAATTTCATATATTGAAAGTAATTAAAAAATTTAAACATTATAATTAAAATTGATGTGTAAATACATAAAAAAGAAAATCAAAGACTGAGATTCAAAAGAAAAAAAAAAGAAAGACAGAAAGAAATAATGTTCATTTCCTTACTAGTAAAATTAGAACTTTCATAGAATTATTATAGAAAAAAAAAATTATGATCGGAAATAAAAAAACAAACAAAAAAGAAATATATCCCAAAGTGGTGATCAATATAGGATATTGGTCTCCATTCCTCAATGCGTGTATGATTACTCTTCATTTTTTTTTTTTTTTTCTCTTTTAGCGCTACTCTTCATATTCTTAGGTATAAATCATTTCGTAATGTTCTTCTTGAGCTATGTTGTGATGCTTTTCATATATATGGAGAAAAATTATGACTTGCAGTGGATGATGGTGAGATTATGACGATGTACGTATGGACGAAATTTATTGAGTTTTTTTTTTTTAGTAACTAGTTTGATGTTTTCCTTTTATGATTGTTTCTAGAACTTGTTAGTTTCCTTATTTTATTCTAGAGATTATCTATAAATGAGCTTCTTTATGTTCATTGAGCCCATTTGAGATAGCTTTTACTTATACTATTATGCCTAGAAGAAGAGAAGTTAAAGTCATAACTTTTGGTATACTGTTTGGATGATAAATTTGAAATTTTGATTTGATGATCTAAATGACATTTTTTTTTGTCATTTATTAAAGTAAAGCTAAAAATAGAAATGTAAATTTTTATTAAAACCAAAAAAAAAAAATTCATATATTCTTCGAAGCTCTTTCTAAAAAAAGCCACATGAGTGTAGCTTCCTAAGAGCTTTTAAAACCTATAAGCTCTTTTGATATTTTATCTAAACAGACTCAGAAGTTGCTTCTTCACTCAGAAAGCCAAAAAACAGCTTCTAAAAGTCATGCCAAACAGCTTTTAATACTTGAATAATTATATACAGCCATGTAATAAATTCTCTCTTTAATATTCTTATTCTCTCTCTAAAGTTCTTTTTTTTTTTCTAAATCCTTCTCTTCTTCTTCTTAAATCTCTCTCTTTCTCTTCTTGCTTTTACCTCTTCTAAATTCTCACTCGTGTTCTACTTCACATATTCTTGTTGTAAAACACTGAATTCCCTCGTGTTCTACTTCACATATTCTTGTTGTAAAACACTGAATTCCTATTGAAAATGCCCTAAGATAATAATAGAATAAATTCGTCATTTGTCTTAGAGGGTACAAGTTGTTGGGAAATTCTTAATTTTTCACAAGCTAAAAAGTTATAGTGAAAGTTGTACAAAGGCCATTGTTCATGACATTTTTTTTCAATTAACTTTTTTTATTTATTTTATAGTTAATTTTTTTTAACTTGATTTGATGTTGTAATTTTAATTTCTTGTAAGTTATGCCTGTCTATAGTGGCTGAAAAAAAATAAAAGAATGATTAATTTAACATAATGAAGTTTAATTTTACATAATAACGAAATCCAAACTAATTAAACATATTATATTTGATTTGGTTAAATTTTTTTTAAAATTTCATAGCGACCAAGAATGTTTTTACATATTTGTTCTGGTTAAGGATTTTTTCTTCCAAACTGATTACCATGAACACAACACGAAAATGTACTGCAGTACTGAAATATTTGTACCATGAGTGGACTGTAGTAGCTAGAGGAGACTATAGATCGGTTTTGGTCGATTTGCAAAGTGAACATTACTTTCGGTTTTCCAAAATCAAAAAATATTCGAGACCGACCACGTCAAAAGGCGTAACCGGCCGATCGATCTTAATTGACCAACCGAAACTAAGAGGTCAACGTTTTGGTTTATTCATATATTTGATTTTTTAATTCTTTTCTTGGTCTATTTATTTTTATTTTTTTCTTTCAGTTTTTTTTGTCCTCACACATTTATTTTGGGGCATTATCATCTTTTACCTTATATGAAAGCCCATTATCAATTAAGGAACAAATGTATAAAACATTTACAAAACAACATATTTTTTAAATGAAACTTTTAGAATTTCGAACTCACTATTTTGAATTGATTGTACAAAACAATATCACTATGAAGGCATTGGTAGATCCCTGGGTGTAAAAACTCTATTTTTTATTGCGGTTGGATTAATTTATTTATTGTTTTTGTTATTTTATTTTCCTGAAATTAGTGAGGACACGTCATTATCCACCAGCTTGGATAAAAAATTAATTGTACATTAAAAATTTAAAATCTCAATGGACTTCTTCAAATGCAAGAAAAGCATCAAAGTCATGACAGTCTTTTGATAGTACATGGCGCCAGTGAGGTGGTTAAAACATTTGAGTGTTATGCAGTTAATTGAATGCTTAATTCTGTTAACTAATTCGTTAAATTATCACATAAAGATTGGTTTAGTCACTAATTAAGTAGTTAAGCAGTACTGTACTTATCGTGAATTAAATTCCTAGCTAGCTAAGACTTCAACCTTAAGCGTTGCATAATCATTAGTAACTCTTTATATATTAAAGTCCACTACCTAACGAACTATAGGCATATATGGTGACATGCTGCTTACCACGGAAAAGCCAATAAACTCCAAATATAATCAAGGTTGGTTTTCTGTCTTGGTTTAATTTGTTAACGGATTTAACAAGAAACATTCGAGAGTGGGGGATTAACAAACCCCAAATTTCTCACTTTTAAATTTTCGGAAATGACACAGACATAAAGCAACGCACTGCATTATAAATGAGCATATGTACTATCCCATTTTTAATATATATGTATATATATATATGGTTCCCAATCCAAAACAATACCTATTGTATATAAAATTAATTAATATTCTTGAGAGTTAAGAGCCAAGCAATCATAAGCATAACTGAGTGCACTTGACCATTGATTAATGTAGAAAAGAAAACAAAGAAAAAAAAAATAACAGAGAGATAGAAAGAAAAACTTGAGCACGTACATTAGTTAGTTGTAGTACCACTACATAATTATTTCAGCATGACTTGTTTTGTAATTTGTATAGGATGATAATAATTGTAGTATGTACTACTGATTTTTTTTCTTTTTTTCCCTTTTAATTTGATAATTTCTATTCTCACTTGATGATTTAAATGTTAGATAAAATGCCAATTAATGTTTGATAATTGTTGATTAATTAAAGGCATGCATATTGATGTGAAGCAGAGCCAGAATATTTGTCAGGAAAGGAAAGAATAAAAAAGCAAAGAGGAGATTTGAAGGAAACGTGGGAGGAGTTTGAGTTTGACTAATGAATGAATTTTGAGAGGGAGGTTTAATCAGAAAGTTTGGTGCATGCAAAATTTGTAAGCACATGTTGGTGAAACCATGCCCATTCAAGACAGTTACCAATCTCCTACCTTATTTCAACTCTAATTCTCTCTATTGATCCCTAATCCTATCCTATATATCTACATATATATAAACTCATCTTGATTACTCCACTAGTAGTACTTGAGTAAATCAATACAGCCACAACCATTGTTATTAAGTTCTTAATCTGCATGGAGAAGTCACGAGCCAAATCTGCTCTCAAGGTTGTGGCATTTTGAACTTGCTAGCTAGCTAGCTTCATATTCTTATTATATATTCGCTCCTTTCATATGTATTCATTATTCAGTGCTGAGTTTTTTCTTTTCTTTTTTGGTTTTTGGGGGATGGAAAGTTTGTGAAGAGTGCTTCACAGTCTGCAGCGTCATGGAGCTCCAGTTCCAGCTCGGGCAGCAGAGGAATGGTGAGAAATTAATAGATTAATGGCCGTCGAAGTACACATCAACATGTATTCATGGAGCTATACTGCGGCTCTCTGCTACTGTAGTGATATCTACATAGATATATGTAAAGCCACATATAAGTAATCTGGATTATTAATATTAAGGACAAAGGATCAAGACGTCGTAGCTTTGATCGTTTTTTGAGTTACTTCCAATTTGGCAACTTTGATCTTTTTAGCGTAAATAATTAACAAATTAAATATAAGTAGGAGCAACATTTTTTCTTTTAACAATCTTTGATTAGTCATCGTTGTTCTTTCAGTACTGTTAATGTTACTCGCTAGCTAGTGATACTTAAAGAAATTATGATCTACATTGATTTTTTTTCCCAACAAAAAAATTCTCTTTACTCGTCTTTATTATTTACCAAAGTCGTGGGGCATTGTTTCTCTTTTTTCCCCTCTAAAAGTTCCCTATAATAATTATCATGCTTTGAAGACTCACTAGTCACTAGCTAGCATAATGATTTCGTGACTTTTTCAGACAAAAGATGAAGCACTCAAGGACCGACTTTGTGACAAAGCTAAGGTACGTACGAATAAATGTACTTTGATGAAGAACTAAAATAAATATTATATATACCATCTCTCTCAGCTCCCTCAATAAATCATGGTCAATTAATGAAAACTCTGTAGACTTCTCAAAAGCCTTGTGCAAAAGAAAATACCAAGCCTCAAGATTTCAAACTCCATACTCAACAAAGGGCAGTCAAACGTGCAATTTTCAACTATGAGGTGAGACTAGGTGGACATAAATTAATAATAGGTACTTCTTATATCAAATAATTAATTGTTCTGCGTAGGTATATAATTAGCAAAATATAATGGATGAACGAATATACACGTACAGGTGGCCACAAAGCTGTATATCATAGAGCGACAGAAAAGACAAGAAGAGAGGCTCCAGAAGGTTCGATTAAAAGATTAATAGTTTAGTTAATTCGAAAAATCACTCTAAAGGGATAAAAATAACTATTAATAGTCATATAATTATGAAATTGGATACAGTTGATAGAAGAGGAGGAGATCCGGTTGCTGAGAAAGGAGATGATTCCTAGAGCTCAGCTTATGCCCTTTTTCGACAGACCTTTCTTTCCACAAAGGTAACAAGATAACATATTAATTATAGTGGCCACAAAATATAATTCTACAAAAAAGAAAGATGAAAAGAAATATTATTTTCTTTACATAAAGCCGTATATATATACATGATATATATATATATTGATCTATATATATAATTAGTTTTGCTGGCGTTATTGATGCAGATCAAACAGGCCTTTGACAGTTCCTAGAGAGCCAAGCTTAAGCTTCCGAATGATGAGCAACAAGTGCTCGGACTGCATGTTCCCCAGCAGTGAATACTCTCTAGTTTTCAACAGAACCGTCAAGCTTTGAAGACGTACTATTTTCCAATTAGGAAAGCTGCTGTTTGGCTGCTGGGAGAATGTAACTTCTATAAACTAGTCCTGATGGTTGCTCTTTTGCCCTACTTCTGTACAATGCTCCTTTCCCACGTCTTATGTGTACTAATGAATATAAATCAACCGAGTGGTATACAGGAGTTTTAGTCGTTGTCATCTAGTTAATCCTTTTTGAGAAGGTAGTGGTAGTTACCCTTAAGGCCTTTAATTGTCATGTTGTCAAATCCTTTTGAGGGGAGTTGCTAGTGACCTATTTGGCCTTTATAAAAAATAAAGTGATTTGTACTTTGCTTAGTCTTTTTAAAATGAAATTTAAAAAGCTTATAGTATTATTTGAGTTACTAATCAGCATGACCTAAAATAAATGGTTTATATTTTCAATAATTATTTGGTAATATGCTCTTATTAATATAGGTGATACATATATATATATATATGATCCCATCTCGAATAGCATGTTGCCTTTTTTCCTTAAATGCTTCTGGGTAATCTTAAGATATCCCTGAATGTTAGAGGAACAATATATACTATATGATTGTACTTTTTTTTTTGGATGTTAGAGGACGAATTATATGATTGTATTAGTTCCATGTTTTCCTTCTAACTCAACTTCATAATTTAAATACGTATATATATATGAAAATCATTCCTCTTCCATTTAATAGTTAATATTACATGGTTTCGTTATAAGTATTTGGGTAATGAAATGTTTGTGTTGAATCTTCAATAAATTAGTTTATTGAATTATGATTTTTCATTACACCCATGAGGTAATAAGGAATAAAATAATTAGAGTGGCAAAACAATAATTTTATGTAATTCCAATTACTGATATTTTTTATTATGATACATACCCACATTTAATTTTTAATGGGCATGTAGTTAATGCAACAGCTCAATAATGGACCTTTAATGAAATAGACTATTATTAATATATTTAATCTAATTAATTTAAAGTTAATTGGAAGTGAGCGGTGAGCCTAATATATTGTAACTTAAACTAAATTAGAGTATTTATATTAAGATTAATTTAAAGAATGACCCTTTTTAACACCTATTTAATAAATGATCATTTTGTAAGTTTATTTTGATAAATGACCGTTTTTTAGTTGATCTAATTTTTATAATGTAAATCAATCATTGAAAAATTAAATTAATTTTTTAAAAATAAATCAATATATTTTGATATACTAAATATGAAAAATGGTTATTTTTTAAATCATTTTTAAAATTTGGCCATTTTTTAATAGTATTTCAGGTATTTTGCAAACTATAATCTAAAATTGGCCATTTGGCTAGAAAGCCCATTAAATTAACCCTTGGAATGATCAAAAAAGAACACAAGCAGCCCAATTAATAGACGTACACCTAATAGTTAGTAAAGGAGTCCATTAAGAAATAGCCACATGGGTGATGGCACACCCTAAGAGCTTGCTTAAAATTCACTTCCAGTTTTTTGTTTAAATAAATTAAAAATAAAAATTTTATTTTAATTTTTAATTTTTATAAACAAGAAATATACTTGACAAACTTTATTTTACTACTTGTTTCCAAAAACAATAAAGAACAAAAGAGGAACTCTTTTCTGATTTTAGGGCACCTAAAAATAAAATTAGTGGGAATGGGAAAGCAGCAAATTCATACCAATAGTAAAAGATAGGAGACAAAATGACTAATCATATATTCTTTTTTATGATTAAATATAATAAATAAATGAAAAGGATTTACAATCTCATTTTTTAACATGGTTAAATATGACTAAAAACAAAAAAGTTTTTGTTTTTCTTTTTTTTTTTGGGGGCATAAATGATCATATTGGTCCTTAAATTATGATAAAAATCTCACTTTAGTCCTAAAATTTTAAATTGCGTCACTTTGGTCCTTAAACTATTAAAAAAGTGTTATTTTAGTCTTTTTTTATTATATATTTTATTTTATTCTTAACAGAATGAGCATATAAGACATCTTTGTTATTCTGTTATACTTATTTAATATCCAGAAACATAGTCCAACACTATAAAAAGATTAGAACATGAATTGAAGCAGTCTAAAAATGACTAGTTGAACAAAAATTAGCTACACGCTGGATAATAATGCAATATAAAACTATTCAAAATACAATATTTGGTTAAAATCACTAGTATAGAATGAGAAATACAACGTATGTACTCATTCTGATATGAATCAAATAAACTGTATAGCAAAAATAACTAAAATCAAATATTTTTAATAATTTAAGGACCAATATGGTGCAATTTAAAATTTAAGGACCAAAATGAGACTTTCTCCTTAGTTCAAGAATTAATGGAGTCATTTTTTTTTTCTTAGATGTAGATTCATATCCAAAACTACGCTAAAAATGCAACAAAAACAATATCTAATATGCCTTTTTATTTTGTTTTTGTTTATGTTTATATACATATATAGGTGCTTCTTTAATTGGTATTGCAATATCTACCTAGATGATAGGTACTTCAGTTTGGAACATCTTGTTTGGATCAAATAGCTGTTGTAAGTTGAGTAATTGTACCAAAAAAATCTATTTTATTTAATGTTTACATAAATATAAAATGTCATTTATATAATAAGATGGTGGGCAACCCTTTCGTTAACTGCTAGTTCTTCCAATCACATTCCATTAATTAATTCCAACTTTCTCATTCTCATTTTATTTTTTAATTAAAATAACAATTGACATGGTAATATGCATTCCATTTTAAAGGTTATTTAAATAATTAAACATTTAATTTAATTTTGACATGGTGATAAATAATTATTTGAATTAAAGTTAATTAAACAATGGAACTAAAATTGACATGGAAAAGGTAATATGTAAAAGATTTATAATTAAAGTTTAATTTTTAATATAAGAAAATTTTATTTTTTAAATTAAAATTGGCATAATACATAAAATTTCATATCAACGGTAATTAAAAAATATTAAGCTTAAAATTATAACGGAAATGGAAATATGTAATAATTTCATACGAAAGATAATAAAACATCAAACTTTAAAATCAAAATCGACATGTTATAATATGTAGTAATATCAAATTAAAGGTAATTAAATAACAAAATCAACATTTTACGAAATTAATTTATCCCAATGGTGAGGTATATAATGCGTGTATATGAAGCAATTTATATGAGAGTTTTATTATTATAAAAGAATCTGTAGCAATTTTCTTTTTCACCATCTCGGATGCTAAAACGTGAAAGAAAGAAAATTGAAAAAAAAAAGGGAAAAGAATCTGAGAAAGATTCAAATATATATACTTCTCTTCCATTCCACCATTTAAAAAAATATATTTGATCATTTTTGAAAGGAAATTAAATGGTATTCTCTATATAATATGGGATTGGAAAGTAAGGGATTATTGACCTCATAAGTCATTTTCAACTTAGTCTCTATAGAGAAAAAACAGAGGGCCGCGTTTAGTATATGATTCGAATCTATTTTTAAAATTCAGAAACAACTTTCATGCATTTATCTTTCCAACTTTCTACATAAAAATTGTTTATGGATTTGAAGAATAGGATTCGAATCCTATACCAAACGTGCCCAAAAATACCCATTAAAAACTCTATATATAGGGCAATCCAATCCAGTAGATATATATATTTTTTATTTATAGATATTATTTTGACCAATTAAAATACATTAAGCACGTCTTTTCATGTAAAAGATAGAGGATAAAAAATATTAAATAATATGTATTTATTTTTATTTTCTTTTCTAATTATTCAAATTATGGTAACCATTAGATAATATAATCCAAAGGCTAAAAAAAAAATACTTATAGATAAGTGAAAAAAAATACGTACTAGAGTATGGCCTATATATATATATAACCATGTAAATAAATGTTATGTTAATTATTTTCATTTATTTTATTTATTTAATCATAAAAATCTTGTTATTTGAAAATAACTAGAAAAAAAAATTAGGAAGAACATTTATTTAGCTCTTTAAAAAGTTAAAATGATTATTTGATCATTATCCATTAACGATTTTCTAATGGTGTTAGAATTGATGGGTAAAAGAATAATAATCTTGGCATTCGACCTTTAATACTAAGTCAAAAGTGAGGCGAAAATAAAACAATTTTGCTTATCATTTTAAATTATTTTTAATGCTTATTATTTTAAATTATTTATTTTAGGATTTTTTGGAAAAATGGGATTTTTTTTTTTTTTTTTTGCTATGGAGAAAAATGGGAATTAAATTTGCTAGATTACTTTTTCCTTTGAAAAAGAAAAAAGTAATAATAAATTGCAAAACGTGGTTAATTTCTGATATATGCTTGTGCTCAAACAAGCACGTGAAGAAAGAAGGGCTTTCGTGGTTACTTTCGTTCATCCCATTCCCAAAGGAGAAGAGAAGAGAGGAGAATCAAAAGAGGGCTTCTGGAGAGGTCGACGAAAGCTTAACTCATCCCTCATCAATCCACCAAACAACCCTCGTCGGCCGCCTCACCACCTACTCTACAACCCTTCATTTTCTGGTAAATTACAAACCAAACTCATCTATCTACTTCTTTATTTTTAGCTTCTGCGTTTTTATATTTTCTTTTAGGGTTTCTTTCCCACCATGGCTTTGTTATTTTTTTTTTATTATTACTTTTTGCTACTTCTTTTTTTTTTTTTTTTTTTGGTTTCAAATGGCTTCTATTAGCCCCTTCTATCTCTCTCTCTTGATTCATTATTCACCTATAAAACTTAGTTTACCAGGTCTGATATCTCAATCCCCATGATTAATGGCTTTTGAGATATGAAAGTTACCAAGTACAGCCTTTTAAGTGATTAAATCAGCTTACTTTAGCTTCTTTTATTAATTTTTAATGCTTTAGGTCCTATTTCATCATTGGGTTTTCGTTTTCGCATTCAATTATTCAGTCCATATGTTTGAATTAAATTGTTGCTGATATTTGAAGAACATTTTTTTTTTTTTTTTGGTGTTCTAGGAGAAGGGATTCTTTAAACGCATTGTCGTTTTTAATAATTCTTGGTAGTATTTGGATGAGCCAGCATGGAGATTCAGACTTGCGGGAAACCAATTGACTCATTGTTAGAGAAGGTCCTTTGTATGAACATTTTATCTTCCGATTATTTCAAAGAGCTTTATCGCTTGAAGACGTACCATGAGGTGATTGACGAAATTTACAACCAAGTCGATCACGTCGAACCATGGATGACTGGCAACTGTCGTGGTCCTTCCACCGCCTTTTGCCTTCTCTACAAGTTTTTCACTATGAAGCTCACTGTCAAGCAAATGCACGGTCTGTTGAAGCACACTGATTCGCCATACATCAGAGCGGTACGTGAACCTCTTGCTAGATTGTTTTAATCCTTGTGACTATTTTCGTAAGTAAGAAAGAAATAATCAAAGAAAGTTGCCTAATGCCATACAATGCACAAATCTATTCCTCTTGGTGTATACATGTGTGCAATGCATTTAGCTTCTGTTTTGGATGCATCTTTTTTATGGTTCTGTTGCAAGAATATTATTCTCTGTATATATATATATATATATTATATATATATCTATGTATATGTACATATGTTTATTGCGTACTTGAATTGAACTATTCGTGTTATCGTCTTATTAGCATATATTCATAAACCGAACTTGGAAAAGCATGCTTCTGTGACATTTTAATTTGGAATCCACAAGGTTGAGGCATTGAGATGTTGCATTGCTTAATTTGTTTTTAAAAGTGAGGTCATTTCATAAACTTCAAAAGGTTGTGAACTTGAAGTTCTGTTGAGCAAAAGACAGAGTCACACTTGGCTACACGTACTACACCCTCAAGACACTTTAAAGTACCTAGTAGACTCCTATAGTCAAAGAATATTTCCTAGTGAGTTGTGATTAAAATGGGAATAATGGTTTACCTCTGTGGATCCAATAGAAAAGAAAGAGTAATGCCCCAAATTTGCAGGCTCTTCGTACAACCTTAGAATTGCTTGTTGAGCTAACATATACAATCCTCAACTTGACATGATCTATGATACATCAAACATAGAAAAGATTATGGACCAATTATCTCCAGCCATTAAAATTTAACAAGATGATTTAGGTCTCCATCTCTTTTTGAATGCAACAGTAAATCTCGTAGCCCACAAGTGTCTCTTTCTCAGTTTGTTCATGGTCTAGGTTGTATCTCCAAGCTAATGTCCAAGTGAATAAGTTGTGCTGAAAGTTCGAATATATGTAGTATATACCTTATATCTACCTCTATACTAGGCTCCTCAAAATAACTTGGAATCTCAACTAGAACAAAATGTTGCAACCAAATGAAGACGAATGAAGCACTATTAGTAAATCGAAAAACTATTATCTTCTATGTTTTTCCCAAGTGTGTAATATTTTATCTTGATCCCCCATCTAAACTGTTTGTTGTCCTTCAACTACGAAGGTTGGTCGGAGAAGAGTTTCCTAGTTTTATTAATGAGCTATGTTCAAATTCCATTAAGTTATATCACGTTGCCTTGTGGCTTGCGACTGTAAAGGTTCCCCTATCTTTGAAGCCTTGTTCTAAAGCATGTACCTGCCTGCATTAAACCTTGAATAACATGTTGAACACCATCTTGTGATGTGTAAGAACCCTTTCATCTAGTCCATTGTCTTCATGTGGTCTTTCTAGAGTTGCAACCCTTCTTTTTTTAATCCTCAAACCCAGCGCCATCCCTTATGTGCCTAAAACACTTGTGAACTCAGTTACCATCTACATCCAAGCTGCACATAAAAGTAGCTAGATTTATTATTGATGTTGAATGCTTTACATTTTCATATCATGTGCATTTTGCATGATTTTACAAAATTATTTTGGCTATATACTCTCATATCATGTGACTCCAGTCACTATTCTTTATGTGCCTACAACACATGTGAGTCAAGGGCTGCTTCCCTCCCCCCAGAATTGATATATCTGTAAAAGATGGATGCTTCACATTCTCACATCATGTGCCTTTCAGGTGATCTTATGGTTCTAGCTTTGATTATGTTAATCCCTACTTCTGTCACTTTTGTTCTTTCTCACATGTCTGTTACTAATTCCGTAATAGCACCACGTCGTCCGCATCTTAAACTAATTATCTTTTAGAAACTGGGTAGAAGTCAGGTTAATGTTCTTTTCTTACTATTGTCCCTGATTTCTTTGAAGCTATATTTTTTCTTCTGTTTTCATTATCGTTATTGAATGATAGAACTGCCTACATGGCCTGGCCATGAATTTGAAGTGGTTTTTTACTTATCGCATTGATAGTTAAACTTGTGTTCTGTCTCAATACTTCTGTTAAATTTCTAGTTTCTAATTTCCGTACCATTTTGTAGAGAGATCATGGGCATGATATTACACTTTTCTTAGCAGATTTTACAAACCAAGGTTGGAGTTTCCTTATTTCTTTGAGTTAATTAGACTTGTCAGTTTCAGATACCAAGGTTTGATGTGTGCTTTTTGATTAAGTTGCTAATTTTGGAGGCCTAGTTTCTTGTTGCTGTTTTATTATTTGGTTTTGGTTGTATGAACTGCCTATGCTGCCTTTTAATTGTTTGTGTAATCCAATTGATTGTGACATATTAGTTCTTATGTGAACACGGGAACCAGATTTTAATTTGAAACATCTTATTCTTGTTTTTTAGATACTTCAATTGTTTTTTTGTGGAAACCTAAGATTTAGTTATCAAAATCTGCCAGGAGTAAAGCCCAAGGGTTTGTAATTATTAATTGCAACAGTTACATTTGATCATTTCGTCCTTGCCTAGATACTATTCTTGCTAATTATTGTTTGGGTTGGTTATTACAGTTTAAGCATGTTCTACTTATGTCTGATATATCTATTATTTACAGATTGGATTCCTCTACTTGAGGTATGCTGCAGACCCAAAGACTCTCTGGAATTGGTTTGAACCATATGTCAAAGATGAAGAGGTATTCAGGGACGTTTTAGCTGCTGGTTCCTTTTTTCTTTTCTTCCTACAGTTTGTGCTTTTTATTTCTGACGAGTTTCATGATATATCCATGGTTCTGTGTTTTATCGTTATTATTTTTCGTTTGATAGGTTCTAGTTTCATTCATATCACTGAGACATTAGGAATTTATTGAAGTTCATCTNGAAGTAGGTCATCTTCTTTTAGATATGGTAATAAAATGCAAATACAGCACAGTTATTTATAGTATTAGTGAGCCCCTATTTAGAAGGCATGGGGACTTAAGGAAGAACGAATGTTGCTTGCATACCATTAAGTTTTCTTGAGATTTTAAATCAGGATGAAAATGTTGTTGATTGTAAGCACAACCTACTTCCAGCTCTGCTTTTTGCTCAAACACTACTACTTTTACTGGAAATGCATTTGGCTTTGGAGAATTTGTTTTTCACAGTTTTCCTGAAATCAGACACCTGTTACTCACTGATATATTACTAGGGTTCTGCTAACTATTTAGTCTTCCTTCCTTTGAGACGCAGAATGTGGTTAGGTTTGATAAAAACCTGAATCTAGAGTCTGCTATTTTAAACCACGCATGTTTTCTATTTTCTTTTACTTTTTTTTTAATTTTAATTTTCAACTATCTAGTAGTTATACTGCCAACCATATTGACTAGAAGAGCACCGACATGGTCATCTTTTTGGCATGCGTCGGTTCCCCTTTATGCTGAAGTATATATGGATTATTGTTGGCTTATATTTAATAGCTGGATTATTGTTAATTTAATCTGTGTAATAGCAATTCTTTAGGATGATATCCAAAATCTTATTGCATTTGAGTTCTGTAAATTTTAATTTTCATTAGGTTTTGTTTATTGGCTTGATGCTTCACCTTCAACTGCAGAATGGGAATGGGGATTTTCAAATAGTTTTTGTTGCTTCTAGAATGATATATCTTCTTTTGCGAGTATTTTTAACGTTAACTACACTGAAAGTACATTTTTAGTTAACCAAGCCTTGAATAAAAATATCTTACTTTTATAGTAAGGTTTACGAGTTCCCAACAGTAAGTTATAGATATTAGTTTCTTGGACTTTGGTCCTTTGTTTATCCTTTTT
This sequence comes from Trema orientale, assembly GCA_002914845.1. Lineage (NCBI taxonomy): Eukaryota > Viridiplantae > Streptophyta > Magnoliopsida > Rosales > Cannabaceae > Trema > Trema orientale. The sequence goes on from JXTC01000002.1 coordinate 579,565, forward strand.
CTCATTTTAAACAAAAATAGACATTAGCTTTTAAAAGGTATAAGTTTGCAAATTTAAAGATGGTTGTGCTCGGGGTTACTTTTATGTGGGTATGTTTGCATTGTGGTTGTGGTTATGTTTCTATAGGTTTGTTCGTAGTTTCCATTGCCCTTGTATATTGTTTTACGCCCGTGCTAATGGTCCGAATCTTTGTAGTGGTAAAGTTGGCTTGTTATGCATGTAAATGGAACCTTTGTCTTTGGCGTTTGATATAAATATAGGTTTCCCTCATTTTCAAATACGACAAGTATTTCAGTAGTTGTTTATGAAGTAGATTAACTTTCTTCGAATTATGCCTTTTTTAAAAGTTAATCAAATTATTTTAATGCATGCTGTCTGAAAGGTTGTGCTTTTTCAAAAGATTTTAGAGGATAAAGATTATGAAATCTCTTTGTGCAGTAATTTTAATGGTCAAATTTTCTTGGGGGCAAGCCTGGCATATCCTTCAGGGTTGTTGTGCTCAGGACTTTACCTGGTAGGAAATGGTTATTGAAATTGTGAATTTTATGTTTGGCATGGGCAATATGATTCAATAATTTAATTTGTTTTCCTTTGTTTAATGGAGTCTTGAAGATAATCCAGTTTATATATTGGATCCTGACCCATTAACGGGTTGTTTCTTTGTGATCTGGAAATGGAGGATTTCCAAAGGTTTAAGTTGAAGGAGATGTTTATCCTTCCTTTGTATATGATTGTTTATGCAGTTTTATATTTCATTGTCTTCTATCTTGATTTGCTTGATCTTTTATGTGGACTTACCTTTTTGTTTTTGGGTTTTTTCTGTTGGGTACCTTGTCTTTGCCAATTGTTTTCAACTAATTACAAATTTTGGTTTTCTAATATAAAACAGATTTAAATGATTCTTCACAGTTTCATGGTAAGACTTAAGATGTACTCAAGAAATATGGATATTCTTACATATTCTTAATGGGTAATTTGATAAGGTCTTTCAAGCTGGTTTAGTCTTGTGCATGAGGACCTAATCATGCACTACTACGGCACACTCACCATATTTAGGTTTATGCAGTGAATGACGGTATAATTTGATGGAAAATTGCTTAAAGCTGAATTTTTTAAAAGGTTAATGTATTGACAAGGGGAATTCTTTAGTTTGAAGAAATCCTGGTATACTATCTTGTCTGGCTAGTACACAAGAAACATGTGCTATCCAGTTGCTATTTATCGTAATTTATGTTGTTTATTTTTATTTTTTTCCCACCTAATACGATATTTTCATTGTTTATTTTTCCCCGGTATGTTATTTTCATTGTTGGTTTCGTTGTTGCGGCTCCTATTTTAGCCATTGATACTTGTGAATAAGTGGAAAATTTTTGTAAGAAAAATTTGTCAATTTTAACATTCATATGCTTGTACTAGCATTGTTGACTGTTGAGCCTTCCTTAATAAAAGGACAATTTATTAGATTCTTAATATCCTTTTCTAGGAGTTCTTTATTGATGCTTTGGGATAATGTTTTTCAGGAATTCTCTCCTGGATCCAGTGGACGAATGACCACAATGGGTGCATATGTGCGTGATTTGCTTCTTGGGCAGGTATGTTTTGTGGATTCCAACTCATTCATGTGCTTTGTGTTTTTCACGTAATGTGGTGCCTGCTGTAGCCTTTGTTGGTGTGGATGACCAACTTTTGTCTTTTCAGTCATGGAGAAGTCTTAATTGCCAAAACATTAAAATAACATCAAAGGTTTTCTTCCTCCTTTTTGTGTGTATGTGTGTGTGTGATAGGTACATGATTTGAAAAATAGGATGATTAACAATATTAAATGAAGCATAATACACTTACTATTAACATCTCATGTATTTTTGGTTGATGATGAAATGAAAAACTATGCTTTTCTTGTAAGAGGACAGCGAAATGCAATAAAAGAGAGAATGAAGACGGACATGCAATCATTTATGATCAAGCAAGAGATCTGATGTATTTTGATTAGTGTGGAATTAACGAGAATTAAGTTCTTCAGGGCTTTTTGTGTATCTTATCTTGCTTAGCATCCAAGCCTAGCATTTCTAATAGCTGAGTTGTTGTCACTCAGATTTTAGTTTCAACTATCAAGGTTTTTTCTGTTTATGACTGTGTTCTAGTAATACGTATTTCATAGTTTTTCTTTGATTCTTCGGGGGGGAAGAAGAATAAACAAAACAAAACAAAGTACCGAGCTTTCACCTCTGGTATCTGTGTGTTTTATTTAATTTAGCACATTGTGTTTCCTTTTTAATCCTTGGTGGTTATAGTAGTTATTACAATTTTATTCATGTCACAGTACTACTTCGATACCCTCTTTCCGCGAATTCCTGTTCCTGTACTGCGCCAGGTTGTATCAAATCTTGAGAAGATGAAGCTTCCATCCAAGCATTCAGGTGTGACAGGAGATACCACCCGGCATGGATCTGATGATACTGCTCGTCGTCCCCCATCGGTGAAAGCTGCACTTTCTGTCTCGTTTGGTCAGCGTGCTCCTCATCGTGCATCGACAAGAGACTCATCACCTGTTCGTCGTACTTTACCACCACCATTGCCTTATGACAAATCCAGCACTGATGATCTACGAAGCCGTCGCAGCCAGAGTCGTGAAGTTTCTGACAGAGAGTATCGTGACAGGGATGGTGAAAGGGATCGGAATAGGGACAGAGATAAGAAAAGAGATCGCGAAAGGGAGCATGATCGCGAAAGGGAGCGTGATCGCGAAAGGGACAGGGAGAGAGACAGAGAACGGTACAAGGAGAGGGAGCGGGATCGGGACAGAGATAGGGACAGGGAGAGAGACAGGGAAAGAGACAGGGTCAGGGACAGAGAAAGGGATGGAGATAGAGAGTCGAGTTATGATTATGATCGTAGGCCCAGATATGGAGACAGAGAAGGCCGAAGGGACTATGAGAAAAGCAGTCGTGATGGCAGCAGACATTATCGCAGTCGAAGCAGGAGCCGGAGTCGGAGCCGGAGCAGAAGTCGTAGCTTGCAAGCTGGAGTCGCACCACCTTATTCGAGCCCACATAGGGATGCAAACAAGGAAAAGACATCAGCATCTAGCAACCTAGCAAAGATTAGGGATATGTACGGTGATTTAAGTAGTCAAAAAGGGGATGGTGGTATGGACAGGGGCCCGAGAAGCAGCAACGGTGGTGAAGAGGTTATTAGACTTGGTGGTTCTTCTTGGAAATAGTTGTAACAGTTTCTACACCAATTTCTTTTATCAGATGCTTTATCGTAGTTTTCTGTTTAAGGGCAAGAAAGCAAATGAAGTCTTTCTTGAGTCTCATTGTTCCTCATTCTCTCTATCATAAGAAGGAAAAAAGAAAAGACTAGTGGATGAGTTGCTGTACCAAAACATGTATACTACGATGTTTTTTAGTACACCTTTCTATTTCAAGGACCTTATGTTTGTACGGATGTTCCTCATCATATTTTAACCGAACATTTCCGAATTAAGTTTGGATTTGGTTACTGCCTTATTCGATTAGAGATGTGGTCCGGCCTATAAGAGAATGGGAACTTGGTTCTCTTTAATCGGACCAATCTGAAGATCGAGACTAGACTTTCAGAAGATGGTACACTACACATGAAGTTCCCTTTTAATTTCGAGTCTCATGCAACTTTGCATCAAAATGTTGTGTAAGATGGGTTATTGATGCGAATTATGTATTTATTTATTTGTTTATGTGCTGAAAATGCTTTGACGTTGGGGAAACTCGTATTTCAAATTCGAATGAATTTGAAGTATTTCCCTAGATATGCGTCACTTTTATATCTTTATCTTTTCCGAAAGGTTCACCTGAACGTTAAACTGAAACCATTTAACTTTTCTTTAGGAAACGCAATTTTTCTTTAGGAAACGCTCAATATTTTAATCGAAACTTTTACAAATAAGATTTCACGGCCTTTCAAAACGAAAAAATGATTTCATGGAATGTGAAATATGTTACACGGATTACTCATGTAGGGTAAACTTAATATGTTTTCAATTAAAAAAGTCAGAGTCAAACTTAATACAAATGTTGTTTTTGAAAAGATCTAAGTTACTCTCGAACTTTCTTCCAATTTATACTCATTGGATTAATCAAATTGAATCTTTCAAATTTGTAATTTGATTCTGATTTTGCTTAGGAATAGGATAGGTGGCGGCTTCTAATGGGACCTTATTAATAATGTATTTTTAGACTTTTTTAAATAATACTTACATAGTTTGACGTAGAAACGTTAAATCTTTTGGAGAGAAACTAAAGTAAAACCCTCTTATTTGACTCTAGGTGAGATTTTTTATTATCCAACAGTCCAAATACTTTATATATATACTATTTCTAAAATTTTTATTTACCTTTCTATTTAACACTGCTAAAAATATATATATATATATATATATATATATATATATATATATATATACATATTATTTATAGCTTTTAAGAAGTTTTAATTGCTTATTAAATTAGGGGCGCGTCTACAGTAGGGACGTCCCTACGTAAGGCCCTGTTTATACACCGTTTGATGGGAATTTGTGTATAAACAGATTTCCCACAGATTCCCATCAAACGGTGTATAAACAGCGACCTTACGTAGGGGCGCCTCTACTATAGCCGCCTCCTTAAATCAGAACTATGAAAACTGATACACGTGGCAGAGGTGGAGTTTATTTATTTATTTTTTTTTAAGAGTCAAGTAATTTAAGGGGAAAAAAAAAAAAGAAACTTCCAACCGTTACCATATGTTAATAATAAAATAGGAATGCAATAACTAAATGCAGTAATTAAAGCACGAGAAAAAATATATTTGCTAAATTCTATAGGCAACATTCATATCTGTCATATGTTCCTTTTACTAAAGTATGAAGCTTCAAATAAGAACGGATAGACGATCATAAATATTAAAAAGGCATTATGCGTTATTTAGATTTAATTAATTGGTTGATTAAAAGTGATCAGATTCTCTTAAAAATTGATCAAATTCATAGGTTTTTTTTTTTTTTTTTTTTTTTATATAAAACTGTCTATCCTCCTTCATTAGCTCTTGGCACACCACTCTGATAGAGCCTTGTACTGATATGGAAGTATTTGTATTAGAAATAGAGCTTAAAGCTCAGTTTACAGTAAAGGATACCCAGGAATTCGAGAGCCTGGTTCTCTCCCAGAGCAAACGCTCACACTGAACCCAGTAAAAATCCCCCCCTAATCTCTCTCTCCCTCTTTCCTTTATAATCTCCCACAGCATCATTCTCTATAACAGAATCAATACCCTAGGCTAACTAACAGCTGACCTGGCCTATTCTCCTCTAACATTATTCCCCGCAGCCTCTTAGCCTAACTAACTAGTCATTCCTCTAGAAACGTCCTGCTGAATCCTATCAATACCCCGGGCCCCAAGAAACACCTTGTCCTCAAGGTGGAACTTCGGTGGTGGCCATCCTTTGCTAACCGGATGATAAAGAAGAATGGCATCATCTATTGCTCGTAGAGGAGGTATAGCACTGGTCCACAAATACATGCCCCAAATTTGTTTTAGCGTTGCCGCCCAAACACAACTATGACGAAGGAATAGGTCGATAACTCTTTTTGCCATGGTATACATCTCAGCTCCACAAAGTATAACAATCAGATCAGTATGATGCTGAACCTGTGGCTCACTTGAACGATTGGAGTTGATCTCAATGAGGTGCCAATGACCATTGTCAACCCAAACTGCTTGAGAACAAGCTGATAGTAAACCCAGAAATGTCACACGGATCAATTTTACTTCAAAAATCTCCATCTTGTCGGACAACTCAGTAGCCTCATTCCTGAGTTCTAGGGTATTTAATAATGAATTCAGCGCTATATATTTCAGAGTTTCATACTTTGGCATTTCCTCGAATATCTTATATGCTTGGTCTACACGTCTACATTTATTATACATGTTAACCATAGCGGTGCCAATCACCATATCACACGCTAAGCCACCCCTATTTGGATAACTATGCACCCATTTACCATGATCTAAGACACAACAGAAAACACAAGCAGCTAGTTTAAGAACTTCTATCATCACATCAACATACTGCTCAACAAAAGTAATTGGCCTTGAATTGTTGCAAGTGGATAATACTTTCCCAAAATTGAACCAACCTGGTTGTGTTCCCTGGCCGATGATTTCCTTGAACAGATTTGGAGATTCATAACTTGCGGCCAACTTAGCATAACCAGAAAGCATTGGATACGAATAGACGAAGTCTTGGCTAGGACTTTCAAGAAGAAAACTGCTAAAAATTGATAGAATTGGTTCAGTTCCCAATAGAAGCGTTGTCCACCAGGGCTGTAACTCTTCTTCTGTTTGCAAATTGTCAACATAACTCGAAACCATGGTAGTCCAAGTAACTACATAGTTCATAGTCACAATATCGAACATTTTCCCTGCCAAGTCAAGCTTCCCAAACTCCATATATCCAGTAACCATGGTAGTAACTTCATTTGCACCATGCAATTTTGCTATTAAGACCCGACCACTAACTATTGCAAAGCTATCTGGTTTACAACTTAAACGATGAAAGAGTTTAAAGCTTCCCAGATTTTCATACCTCGCTGGCATTGTCGCTGATCGATTGCCAACAACTATGCTACGGAAGGGTGACAATGCCATCCCAACGCCTTCTGCTTGGCCAATACCCGTCCGCCAAAATAATTGGCCACTTCCCTATAATTGCCGAAGTGTCATCAGACCTCCCTCGAGTCGAAACCATTGCATGGATTCTTCGGTTAATTGATGTTGTGAAGCCGTGACGCACCTGAAAGGCGAGGATGATTTTGGTCTTCCCGTTGGAGCTACTGCCGCCCCAATATTTTGGATTGAAATTGAAGGGAGCTGGGTGTTAGTGGGCGGAGGGCTGGACGCCGAGACTGGGCTTTTATTTGGCATTGGGCTAGTAGAGAAAGCAGAGACTGGGCTGTCATTTGGAGTTGGGCCAATAGAGAACCGGGACCCAAAATAACCCAGTTGCTTGTGTTGACCCACGAGCCCAGACGCGAATACTCTATTGAGCCCAAGCTTAGTGAAGCCATCCCCTCCATCTCCGTTAGCAGCTTCCTCGCGACAAAAGATCGCATTGCTCAGACCAAAAGCTCGGCCTATTCCCTTTGTCACAATAGCTCGACCTCCTCTGTGTGTATTCGTCAGCAATCCCAGGCCTGCCTCGTGTTCCCAGCCATCCTTCTCGCTCTCTACATGCGGCGCCAAACCTTCACGCGAACCCACCAACTCGTGTTTCTCGCACGAGTTCATGCCCAGGCGCTGTTCTTGGCCGATTCCCGTACGCGCAAATGCTTGTCCACTGCCTTGCGATCTCGGCTCCAATAGATGTGATCCCGACCCTTCGCACGGCTCCAGTAGGTGCGAAGCCATGCTTCCATAGGAACCAGAAAACGAGTCCAGGAGCAGCGTTTGGAACTCTACCCAACTCCGGATTGGGCGTCGTCGGTGTTCCCACTGGTACCATGCCAAAGCTGGTCCCTCTACAGAAACAGCAACTGCGTTCAACCGCTCAGCATCAGACATTCCATTGATGGAAAAATAGCAATTCGCACACAGTAACCAGTCGTCGGGGTCATCACCGTTGAAGACGGGCAGATCGAGTCGCCGTGGACGAGAATTCGTGGTGCCGACCAGCTGGCCAGTAGACGAACCAGTCAGTCCAGATGCCATCAGAGAAGCCGTCGAAGTGGAGGGTGGAAAGCGGTGCACTGGGTCGGAAGGAACGCCTGAAGTAGACCCAGGAGGAAAACACTGATCAAAACGTTCCATGAGGAGTAGCAAATTCTTTTCCAAGGACGAGATCTTCGAGACTTCCGAACGAAGAGAGTCGAACTCGTGACGTTCGACGCCGCGCTCGGCGAGCGGCTGTTCGTCTCCCACATCATGACGAGCGTCTGTCTTACTGCAGGTGTTGGCAGCCATCGGTGGAGGGCGGCTCTGATACCAAATTGATAGAGCCTTGTACTGATATGGAAGTATTTGTATTAGAAATAGAGCTTAAAGCTCAGTTTACAGTAAAGGATACCCAGGAATTCGAGAGCCTGGTTCTCTCCCAGAGCAAACGCTCACACTGAACCCAGTAAAAATCCCCCCCTAATCTCTCTCTCCCTCTT
>JXTC01000002.1:588572-748079 GCA_002914845.1 Trema orientale
GACACACACACACTACCAAGGTTTGAACCCCTGACCTCCCAAACACACACACACAACCCTCAAACCTTGGACCAACTGAGCTAGCCCCAGTTGGCTAATGGTCAGGCATATACAGTGGCTAGTATCACAAATTAACCAAAATTAAGTGTTGACAGCTAGCTGCAATGTGTATATTTGTACAAATATATTTCAATAGTCTAACTAGGATTTTTCTTTATGAATATACTCTAATTAGGTTTTTAAGCTTAATCATCAAAAAAGGGTTATGCTATGGATTTTAATACCTTCTTCCTCCCCTCCCTTTTCTCAAAAAAAAAAAAAAAAGTTGGTCTTCTTTGGTGTGCCGTACGCTGTTATAGTCAGAAACAATTTGCACTTCACATGGATTTGTCTTTCTTTATTTGCTAAATAGTCTTATCTTTAATTAATAATGATGTGATACTGATGCCCATATTTGATTACTTTTACCAACTTCTTATCACCAAGGAATAAAAGTGGCCTTCCAAAATTCCATCATGTAGTTGATCCGTCTTCTCTCTCTAAATATATATTTGTTTATATATATATATATTATTGTATGTGACTAATATAAAACTTGCAACAAGTAAAAAGCTAGTGCATTCGAGAACCTTCACCTTTCGTTATAAGGAATCCAAAGTTATAAGGCCATATAACAATAATTCATATACATGTTGATCAAACTCATCACAACACAAAACTATTAGAAAAAAGGGAAAAAATAAAAAATCTTACTTCACGCATAACCAAAGAGAATAAGGGAGAGATATGGCAAAGGCTCGCACGGTTGGCATAGGGATGGACTACTCGGCAACCAGCAAAGCAGCCCTTCGATGGGCCGTTGATAATCTGATCGACGGCGGAGATTGCATCATACTAATCCATGTTGAGCCTCCTAAAGCTGATCATACTAGGAAGCAACTCTTTGAAGATACTGGATCACGTACGTCATCATGAGTCTCTCTCTATAAATATTATATATACTAAGCATATTTTTGTCTCTTTTTTTTTTTAATTTTATATATCGATCTTATTAATTTGCTTTCATTTTTACAATAAATATAGCTTTGATTCCTCTGGAAGAATTCAGAGAGATTAACTTCTCAAAGCAGTACGGACTCAAAAATGATCCGGAGGTGATTGATATACTCGACAAGGTGTCAAGGAGCAAAGGGGCTAAGGTGTTGGCCAAAGTGTATTGGGGAGACCCAAGAGAAAAGCTTTTGGATGCTATTGAACAACTCAAGCTCGATTCTCTTGTCGTTGGGAGTAGGGGTTTAGGCCCCATCAAAAGGTAACTTATACTTTAATCATAAGTTTTAATTAATTATCTTCACCTAATAAATTTCTCATCTATGAATTTATCTTCAGTACTATGTAAATGTCTAGTAATCTTAAAATTATAATGTGACACTGTGTGGGTCTCAAAGTAGGTAAGAATACATAGATTCTAAAATGTGCATGTGACTAAGCCAATTGATTAAAATTGGTTGTGCTGACTTATATTGGTGGCGCATACTATTAGTTGCTTAGTTATTAGTCGATGCATTATCAGCTAAAGATCCAATTTAAATGCTTTTAATGGAACATTGCCTAATCAATAATTTAGTTTCTAAAGATATTCTTCGTTTAATGAATTTTTAGAAACCTCATACTATCCTTATTCAATTTGGCCTAAACAAACTAAAACTCTAATACAAAATCAATACTGCATATTTGTACTCACATTTATGGTAAATAGGAGAGAATTGAGTTTTGGAAGAAAATTGGATGGGGCATAATTTTAGGATATAAATGTGTGCTGTTTTTCTAATGAAAGAGTTGATATTGGACCATTTTCGAACTTCCCAGTAGATGTTAATTTCACAGTTAAAGATGACTGTTAGAAGTTTAGAACATTTGTCTTGTCGACATGCAACTTAATGTCATTTTTAGACCGTATATAAAATAAAATAAAGGACCTTTTTTCACCTTTTGAAAAGTAGATATTAGGTTATTTCGTTTAACTAAATTCCTCTTATCATTCCATTTGCTCACATATGTCTTGTTTTTTTTGCAATTTGGTAACATATAGGTTCACATAAGATCTAGTCCAATATAATTGTGAGACCATATATTATAGATGGGTGATACATACCCCGTTTCAGATCGTAGCATTTTCGTTTCTTATTGTCGGTTAGGAGGTCTATAACGTGCCAAAGGACTGTCTTGGTGGCTTATGCCTGACTATAAATGAAACTCCACTTTACTGTCCTTCTACGAAATTATGACGTGTCATTCTCCCATTTTGTGATCGTCAAGATGCATTCCACCCGTAAGCGTTAGCTTAAGTGTGTAATTTTGTTTTAACAATGTGGGGCCTTGTCACGTTCTTTGCATCCAGCACAAATTATATCCAAAATCTCCTCTATTACTCTAAAATATAATATTAAAAAATGACTATCGCCACTTTTTTATGTAGGGCATAGATATTTACAAATATATTAAATTTTGTGTTTTTGAAAAAAAAAAAAAAAAGAACAGAATGATCTGGACATTTATCCGTATCTAATTTATTGCAATTGACATCCTGTTAAACTATTCTAGAATCTAGAATGACAAATCCACGTTGGCTTTTGTTCAGCTATAGTTCATTATTAGTTATCACTTATCATAACGAGGAAATACATAAATATATATATATATATATATACAAATTAACTAATGTGTCGTTACATTTATATATATGCAGGGTATTGCTTGGAAGCGTAAGCAACTATGTAGTGACAAATGCGTCGTGTCCGGTCACTGTGGTGAAGGGAACGCGGCAATCCAAATCCTAAAATACGGACACATTTATTTCCTAATTTGCCCTTCTCTCTTGCGTGCTCTTCCCTTTTCTTTGTTTTTGTTCAATTTTAAGATTATGCAATTTGAACTACAACATATACAAGTCCAGTACTCTTTGTTTGATTGAAATTGGGGTGTGTGTTCAGTCCTTTATATGTTTATATAGAAATGAATGCATGCTTTTATTTCAATTAGTGATGCCATTTGGCTGAAGATTTTTCCTCATTTATGGTATTGCTTTGTTAAAATTACAAAGCTTATTATATAGATACGGTTTTTCAATTGAAAGTGTTTGGTTAATTGCTCCCAAGTTAATTTACGTACCCACAAGTAATTTGATCAGAATATGGAAATCCATTAATAGAGTTTGGTATGAGATTTAACCAAATGTTATTAGAGACCAACAATAACAATATATATGGTATAAAATAGTAATCTTATACTATATATATATATATATATATATTTGTTAACAAAGGAAGCAAAGAATCAAAACTTGAGAATCTGGGATGCGCAAATATAAGAATTCCATTTAAGAAGTTGTCACAACAAACAAATTCATCCTCAGTAGAAGTGATCGAGCTATATATAATATTTAACGTTCGATCACAGAGCATTAACTCACGAATAACTAGATTGTTAAACTCCACTAAATATTAAAAACTGCTTAACGAAAAAACAAACACCGGCATATAATCATATATATGTATATATATAGGGATAAATATCGTAGATATTAAAATCAACAAACACCGTTGGTCTTCTTCCTTTCCAAGACAAACTTCTTCCAAACGTCAGTTATCTCCCTCTGCATCTCCAAAGCGCTCTTCTTAGCAATGACAGGACTGCCCGGAACCTGATCAATTTCCTTGTCAACATCAGTCGTCACGGAAATCTTCGCGGTCAGCAGCTTGGACGGAAGAGCGTCAAGCTCATGAAGAACTTTCTGAATGTCAATCACCAGCCGCTCCGCCAGCGTGCGCGAAAAGTCCTCTCGTATCACCACGCGCAAGACCGTGATGTGCTGCGCATCCGGAGGCATGGTGTAGGCCGGGACGATCCAGCCGAACCGCCTCAGCAAGTCCGACACCTCGAACTCGTTGTGGTTTTTGTTGTACTTCAACGAGAAGGCCACCAGTGGTACTCCTTGGTCCTTTGAGATTATGTTGAACCGACCGGTCTTCTCCAGCCCTTCTTTCAGTACCATCATGTTCTCTATGCAATTTTCCATCACATTTCTGTAGCCCTCGTAACCCAACCGAATTAGTTGATAGTACTGCGCAATAACTTGGCTAGAACCTGCGATGTTACACAAGACAATATAGATTAAAAATATTAGGCATTTACGCAATCATATGAATGATCCACACCATAAGATTATCATTATATAATTACTGGTATTGCCAACAGCTATGTATACACGTTGATCGTAAACTAAACACTATACATACTTGAACACTATAATATGACAGCTTTTAACATCCGGGGCTAATATGATACATGTGTGAAAATTTCACATGTATTAGATAGTGTCTGCTGTATGAGCCATGCTAGCAAGTCTCATATATAATTAATATACACTAAAATTTATACAAAATATTGTGACTCGATTTTTAACCTCACAACTTTAAAATATTGTGCCACGATTTTAAACCACGCAACTTTAAAGGTCAAATCCTATTTTGATTAAATTGTCTGATCCCAATTTAAGATACATATGTTGTATGAATGAAAATCATGTCATGTCAGTGGTCCAAATTTTTAGTGTACAATTGTCTCTGAAATTACTCTTCTCATATGTCTCAAAATAGTTTTCCGTTATACTGATTATTTTATTAAGTACACTTTTAGTACTTGTTATAATATAGTAATTATAACGTTTGAGGTATATGTTTGTGCTATGTTAAAGTAGTATACTAATTATGACAAGGGACCTTTTGAGAAGTTGAGGGTGAATGTGGGTTGATCCGCCCCAAGATAGTTGATGTGGAAGATGAGCTCCTCGGGTAGGTCTTCTTTGCTTCTCCAAATAACCCAACCAATTCCGGCATAGACCAGTCCATACTTGTGTCCACTAACGTTGATGCTCTTCACCAGAGGAAGCCGGAAATCCCATTCGAGTTCCGGGTATAGAAATGGCGCTATGAAACCGCCACTTGCCGCGTCCACATGAATTGGGGTATCCCATCTGCCAATGAATAATCAAGCCTAGTTTTACTACAATATCATTACTTAATTTTGTCAATCACTAATATGTGTCTAAACATTACCTAAGACAAAAGAAGGTGATCTATATAGTATGAGGCATTGTGACGTCAAATTATATCAGAATCAAACACAGAAATATGATAATATATAAGTACGTACCCAGTTTCCTTGTTCTTTTGTATGAGAAGATCATTTAGGAGTTTGACGTCTTCAAATTCACCGTTAAGGGTGGAACCCAAAATAGCAGCGACGCAGATAGTGTTCTCATCAACAAGCTGAACCGCTATCTCAGGGTCCATCACGTAATACCCTTCTCTTAGCTTCACCTCCTTCAGCTCCACCTCGAAGTACCTTGCAAATTTCTCCCAGCACACCTTCATAATTTCATCCAAATGGGCTTAATGAGCATGAAAGGAATAGGGGAAATTGGACCATAGTGGTTATTAATTTAGCAGTTAATTGAAAAATCTAGTACATATATATTTTTTTTCATTTTTAGGTACGAGACACGTAGTCACTACTCAAGTGACCAAGTGACGTATTCTTTCACCACGTGACTCTCAAACTATTTAACCACTAAGTGACACACAAAGTTACCACCTAGTGAGAAACTCGTACTAGCTACATATAAATCAAAATTTTTATTATTATTATTATTATTATTTTCGGTTTCCAAGTAGTCTAAGAGTATGTTTGGTTTGAAGGAATGGAGTTTGGAATGGAAAGCCTATTACACCAAATAGTACATTCTAATATTTGTTTCATTTTTTTGGCAAGGGAATGAGAATTATAATTCCATTAAATGATAGAATTACTATTCCACTTCTCTACCAATAGAATAAAAGTTCCAATCTCTTTCAAATTTTAGTAAAATTAATTTTTCCCTCTTTGCCTAACTAAAATATTTAAAAGTAAGGGTAATTTTTGTCAATACACAATATATTTCATTCCATTCCATTGTTGATTTTAATTTTAACCAAACAATGTATTACCATTTCCATTACTATTCCAATTCCATTCTATTACCATTCCCATTACTATTTCAATTCTATTCCATGAACCAAACGTGACCTAAATTCCTCAGACTAAGAATGGCAATATAACCCACGGTTACGAGTATTCGTAATTATCCGATCCGAATGGAGAGGGAAAAAACCATTCAAGCGGGAAAAATGACCGAGGCAAGGAATAACCGCACCGTTAATATGCAAGTATGGTGCGGAGACGGTATTAGCATAATCCGCACCATACTTGCCCCGATATATATATATAATTACATAGAAAAATTATTATACATATAGATATCTATTTAATTTTACACTATCTATATTCTTATATCTTTGGTAAAATAATAAATTTTGTGAGTTATATGTACTTATATATTTAAATTTTAGAGTTTAAAAATTATTAGTAAATTATTGTGTTTAATATTTTGTTAATTATGAAAAGGATTTAGTATTTTTCATCTTAATTTTTTAATATTATTATTATCAATGGATAATGGGTAATTATGATTTTTCCCGTTATCCGTTAATTAATATCCGCACCATTTCCGCATCCAAAAAAAAGTTAAAAAAGAACGAATATGGTATTATGATTAGCTTTCAGGAATGAGGTGTAATTAAAAAATCGTTCCCGATCCACGTATTGCCATTCCTAACTCAGAGGATGTTGATTTCAAAAGTGATGGGCTTAGTTTGATAAAAACCTGGACATTGGCACCAGTAACAATGTTGGGCTTATCGTAGGGCAAGCCCTGGGCTTTGCGTTTGTTCTGCCACCTCCTCTTGAAAGCCAAGCCAGCCAACATGATGGCTTCGGACGACCCCACTGTTCCAACACCAACGGCAGGCTCTGATTCCCCAAGTGGCGCGTTAAACAGATGCGCTATCATGTTCACGCACCGGTTCTGTCACAAACAGTATATAAAATGAAAAGTTAAAGATTAAAAAACAAAGTATTAGGAGCATTGAGCAAAATGGATGAATTTTTGGCCCATGTTCAGTAAATATCTCTTTTCGAACAGTAAAGCAAAATAATTGAGTATATCACGGCCGGCATATTAGTTTCAGTATATAGTATATCAGATAATTAAAAAAAAAATTATATACGCATAACATGAAATTTGATATGTAATATTGATGTAGTGATAGACGACCGTTGCCAAAAAGATGAAAAGAAAAAAGAGACAGGTTTGTTTAGCTAAGTTCTTAAATTGAAGTGAAAATATGGCTATTTGTTATAATTAAAAGCATTAACTGCAAGAAAAATACTCTAAAGAATGATCTATTTGCATAATAAATCTAAAATTTTGATTTTTGTGAAATTATACCTCTACATATAAAATATCTTTAAATATCTATTCTTTATCTTCAAAACAAGCTAAAAGCCTCTTATTAAACACAAAACCCAAATAAAGGATACCTTATTTCTATTGTCAATTACTTAAAATTTATTGAAAATAACTTAAAACAAATAGTACAAATCACCAATTTGCACAAATCAAAACTGACAGCTTATACTACAGATTGTCTATTCTTTAGTGCATTTTTTTTTTTTGCACTTAATCCACAATTATAAAGACTAATGTTTTAATTATTAGAGTCTCTTTGGCTTTTGTTTTAACCAATGGTTGCTTATCTTTTTCCTTTTGTTCCTTTTTTCTTTTCATTTTTTTTTTCCCTATACCTCATGCATAGGTTTAACCTATCTTTACCATAATGATTAATCTTTGACTGTATGTTAGTTACTTCTTTTTTAATTTAGTTAAGGATTAATGTGCAGCATAATCAAGATTACATGAAATAAGGCGGTTGATTCCAAGTTCAAACTACAAACATAGCAATGAAATTAAATAATAAACCAAAATATCACATATGAAATTAAATAATACACGAAACTATCACATCGTATTAGAATTATATCAAGCCAATTTAATTTGTCAATTTATTGATATTTTATTAAGATTTTAGGACTATAAGTTAATTAAGATTTTAGGACTATAAAACTTGCACTGTACATCACTGTATAAATCTACACATAAGACGCACTAGTGTATAGTATGAGTATCTGCACGTAATCAANCCTTTTCTTTACATGTCACGACAACTTTATACGATCCATATTGAAAGATTGGAATAGTTCTGTTTTGTGTACCGATTAGTGAGGAGCAGTAACCATCATGGTCTCAGATTATTTTTCGTAATGTCCTCTATAGGCGCATTTAGCAAAACTACGACTTTATAAATTTTATAAATACTAGAGTATTGTATTTATAAGAAATGTTTCCTTTTTCTCACATTAATTTAAAACATGCCCGTAATATATGTTTGTATATCAATTTATGTATTTTATATCAACTTTTTTTTAATTAACATATATTGTATAAGTGATTTATTTTGGCATTTCTTTGTTATAAATTTGGCTATTTTCAATAGAGTAACGTTAGAAATATATAAATTATACACAAAACTCACATATTAACGTAGCATGTATTTTAACTACCTATATATATATAGTGTGTGGTCCTACTTTGCAAAACATACGTAGTTAAAATACATGTCATGTCAATGTGAATGTGAATGTGTGTGAGTTTTGTACGTAATTTGTGTATTCTTAGTATTATTTTTTTAAATAATATTTGAAAAATGGCCATTTTTTTTTAAAAAAAAAATGACCCCAAATTTGGCCATTTGCCTAATAAGTCCGTAATACTATTACCTGTAGATGTCCGTTCTTGAGTTTTTATGAAGTGTCAAAGGAAAAAGAAAAAAAAAAGGGAGAAATGTCAATTACTATAATTTCGCCGTTTCAGCTCTTCAATTATAGTGTTGCACCGACATCTATAGTCAATTTTCGTTTATGAAAATAATAATAAACATCATATAAAGTCAATCAGGATAGTCACTGAACTACGTACGTAAACACTCATGTTAAATTTTCTATTCAAAAGTGGCAGCCCTATAATCCCCACCAATTTATTTATCCCTCGTAATTTTAATGTTTATCACATACTATTAACCAATAATAAATACGCATAACATAGTTAAAAGTTAAACGTTTAAGTTGTATTTTAAAGAGGTCTTGTTCCACAATAATTGGTAATTTTGGTTAATTTTTTATTTTAAATTTTTATTATAAAATTTATACATAAATTAGTTAGCGTAACTAAGTAATTTTGATTACTTAATTTAATCGTGAATATGACTAAGTGTTAAATCTAAAAATGGAAAACAAACAATACGCGGAAAGAGCGGAACTAGTCGGGGTATCAACCGGTGCAGCAACCATCTAATCTTTCCTTTTTTTTTTTTTTCCTTTTTTAAATGAGCAAGCATCTAATCTTGAGCAAGCATTTAATCTTTTGCCTAACTTTTCCCTAAATTCTAACTATAACTTATACAGCTTTTCCATCTGTGTCCACATGATAGGGACCCTCTTCTTGTTGTGGATCCGTAATAGTGATTAGTGAGGACTCACTCCAAATAAATCTTGGCTATGTCACGGCCACGGGGATAATAAATATAGCAGTTTTCATATACAAGATGCTAAAACAAGGTTGAACAAGTAAAAGCTTCTAAAATATAATATGTTAACTTTATAAAGAAGGTTAATGTCAACATAGAATCAAGTTAAGGCTTAAATTATTTGGGGTTAGGTGTGGACTACTAAGGTTTCTCTTATTAAGCCAATCAACGGATAGAATTGAATCACAGATGCAGCATGTGGAGAGAAGTGGAGACCTCGTCGTTAATTCCAGTGGGTACATAATTCAATACCATGAAAGATACATTATTGGTCCACTTGTCTCGTTATATCTAGAGCCATTTGGTATTATTGGACAAAGACTATCTCATCTCGTAAGTTTCGGCCCACTTGCTCACTCAGCAATTAATTGGACGGTGATATATCCATTGTATACGCCGCCCACAGGAATAATACTAGAAGCATTCACAAAATTTAGACTAGCTGAGGTGACATAATTTTTGTCTAATTTTATAGCTCAAAATAGATTTACTATATTTAGAGTTATGTGGTTAGCATCATGCTAATATTTTTGTGCAAAATATAAGTGGTCTTAGCGTTGCTTGTTTTCATGCCATTAGTTGTACATCCAGTTGACATATATATTTAATTAATATCATGTCAATCTCAAAAGTAAAAACAAATTAAATAATATAGTCTTTTTTTAAAGAAATTAATAATAAAATTAAAAAGCTAAAAAATTAATTTTTAAATATAAGTTTGTGACATTCGTGGTTCATTTATTACTTGGAAAATATTAATTTATAGAAGATTCATAAAATAAAATAAAATAAAAAAATTAACCGGGCCTCCACAGACAAAGCATAAATTTTGACCATTAATTTTGGGGTGAAAATTTTTGTACTGAGGATTTTGATCTTAATAAGAGCTTTTCTGCCTCTTTTAGAAAAGAAGGGAGAGAAAAAAGACAAAAGGGCTTTCCTACTACATAAAATAATCAAATATATAAAAGATCACCACTAATTTCTTTAAAAAAAAAAATTAATTCCCAATTTGTTTACTTGAATTGATATGATGCACTCTTTTATAAAGTAAGGAAAGGAGCGCGTCAACAGGGCCTCTAGTTGTTTTATTCTTATTCTTATATATTTTATATATTTACGGATACCTAATGGTCCTAATTAAGAAAATTTGTATATTAATGCCAAGGCCGTTAATCTTTGGACCTAATCAAAAGGATCTAATCGGAAGGTAGCTAGATTCCCGGTAACAATAATAAATTTTATAACATCTAATAATTTCGGACAAACATTTAATAAAAGCCTAATTGAGAGACACATTAAAGAATTAATAATATTAGGAAATTAGTAAATTAAAAATGAATGAATTTATAGGGAGATAATGTAGATCACGTAAAAAAAAAAAATAATAATAAGAGAAAAGAAAAAAAAAAAAAAAAAAACCTGGAGCTCAGTGGTAACAGGGTACTCGTCCATGTCGACGTAGTTCTTGTTGATGGCAGCCATGATGAGCTTATCGCACTCGGGCTCCATCCACGTCGTCACGAATGACGCCAAGTTGAGCCGAGGATTCCCGTCCAACATCAGCTCGTCGTTTATGATCTGGTACGCCGCCTCCTTCGGAATCGAGTTCTCGGGTATTTGGAACCTGTAGTTCCATTTCCACCGCAAAAAATCATAATTTGAAAATTTTAGAAAATATTTTGCTCGTTTTTTTTTCTCTTCTTAGATTTCTTTAAAATCCTTTTTTTCTTTGCCAAAATCCGAGTTTCGAACCGAGATCGAAAAATAATAACAATAATAAATGATGATCACCTAGGAAGAGAGGCTCGAACGTAACGAGAAGCGAAGGTGGAGTGGACGGAGACATCGGACTGGGAGACAGTCTTTGAGAGAACCATGATCGATCAAAAGAGAGCTTCTGAATAGTTAGTCAGTGTGTGTGACGGAACCGGATCTCATATTCTTATACTTATACACACATTTCGTAAAGGGCGGACCCACACGTGGCAGACGGGGTAATTGCCCCCTTGAATTATTATTATTATTATTTTAATTGGCATGTAAATTTTATTTGAAATTAATTTTTATCTCATTTTAATTTAGCCTATGCCTTCTCTAAATTTATAAAATTTTAAGTATGTTCCTCAAATTTTGAGTTGGAACTTCTTACAATTGGAGCACATTTAACTTTTACTCTCTCTCTCTGAATTAAATTCCCGACCTAACTCTACATCTGATTTCGCATATACGTGTCTACTTTATTTGAGGAAAGTGGGAGTCTTCCTTTTAAAAGATAATTATTATTATTCTTTTTAATAATATTAAAAAAGAACACACACATGATTTTTAGTCTTTTATTCGAAAAATACGCATTTTCATTAATATCAAATAGAATTTTTTATTAGTTTTTTTCTATTAAATTTTACCAGATCTATATGTATACTCAAAATTGAAGTTAAAATTGTTGAAAGCAAATTTTTCAACGTTTGAAATCATATGACAGAATCCAAAAAAAAAAAAAAAAGAATTTTCAGGTGTTTGAAAGTTATTAATATTAGATTTCTAGGAGATTACACATTAATTTTTCGGTCTAGATGGTTGCCTTTTGGCTATTTTTATTTATGTCTATAGATAATTTTAAAGAATATAGATGTTTCTGCAACAATTTTAAACTCCAATTTTGACTGTTTATGTGAATCTAGTGAGATTTGATAGAAAAATATAAATAAAAGATTTTATTTGATCTTAATGAAAAAGCATGGATTTTTTTGCTAAAAGACTAAAAGTGGTGGGTATTTTATGATATTATCCTTTTTTTTCAATACGGTTGAAGAATTTTATTGATTAAATTTCAAACAAAAATAAAAAAAGAGAAAGAAATATATGTCTGTTTTATGAAAACGAATTGCAATTTTGTCCATGTCTAGCTCACCATTGAAGACTATATTTTTGTTTGTTGTTTTCTTTAAGAAAATTCTGAACTGAAGTTATGCCATGATTGATGACTAAAAGATATTAATTATGACTTGAACTTTGGGTTATTAATGTGAACGAGAATTTTTTTCTTTAAAAAAAAACCCCGAAGGCTAAAAGATTTGCCAAATACAGCTTTGAGTTCCTTTGTTTTGCAATTGGTGGTGCCCTTAATTAAGAAATCGAATTTTCTTCATTTCAATTAAAGGCTTACTAATAGAGTTTTAGTTATGTTTTGTCACTGGCATATTTTGTGTTTTCCTTAGATTAACCTCTTATAATCTATAATTTCATGGGCGCGTCTACAGTAGGGGCGCCCCTACGTAGGACCCTTTCTATTCACCATTAGATGGGAATCTGTATATAAATAGATTCTCCACAGATTCCCGTTATTCCCCGTAGATTCCCATCCAACGATAATTAAGGCATGACCCTACGTAGGGACGCCCCTACCGTAGCCATCCCCTAATTTCATATATATTTAAAAGGGTTTTTAAGAATTTTACCTCAAAAAAATATAAAAATTACACAAACACGATACTTACTATCTTCACACGGTACAAGCTAAAATCAATTACAAAAATACGGTACAAAAGAGGCGGTGGCATCTCTTGTAAATAAAGCTATCTTTTTAACTTTTTTTATTTATGAAAAAGTGTAATATCAAACTAAAATGGTCTTCTAGCTAAGTGGTTGGTTGTGCCTCTTCTTCTATCCAACCCTTCACATGTTCAAGCCCAATTTTTGAGTTTTTTCTTTTTATATATTTTTGTTTTTTCCTTTTTCAAGAACATGCTTTACTTTTTTTTTTTGAGGTTTTTCTTTATATATATTTTTTGTTATTTTCTTTTTCAAGAACATGCTTTATTTTTTTATTTCCTATTTTACTGTTATATTTCTTTATTTTTAAAGAATAGAGAAAATATCTTTTTTTCTTTTTCTATTGTTGTTTAATTATTTTTTTTATAATTTCGTTTTTTAGGAATAAATTTATTCTATGGAAAATTTTTTTATTATTACATAAAATGGGAAGCTATTAGAAAATGAGTATTTAGTAACTTATGGTAACCATATAGGTTACTGATTATCAGTAACCGATATAGTTACTGATTTCAAACTAGCAAGATTAGTTATTAGTTTCCAAACTAGTAATCACTTATAAGACTTGATAACCAATACAATCTAGTTACAAGTTACCAAACGGATAGCTCATTATAAGACTGATGCTTGGTATTTCTAGATTGGTAACTGATAATACTAATTATCAATTATCAATCTAGTTATCAATTACAAATTTAGTTATTAGTTTACATACAAGACTAATCTAGTGTCAGATTAGATACTTGTGACTGGTTGTCACTCACACTAGTAACTAATCTATCACTAATTAAATTAGCTACAAGAAACTAGTTTCCAGTTACAAGTCTGACAAGGTACCAACTATAGCCAATTTGGTTACTAGTTACCAATTTGGTTACTAACTAGTCACTAGTTTCCAGATTGATAACCAGTTTAGATTCTAGTTTTTAGTTTCCAGTTAAGTATTGGCTTCTTATAACTGCTTAGCAAGACTAATAACTATTTAAGTTTTCAGTCACTAGTTTCCCGTAACTATCATCATTGGTCATTGTTTTCTAGTTTTTTTTTTTTTTTTTTGGTTACCAAGTAGTTATTACCAGTTACTAATCTGGTTACTAGTTTCTAGATTGGTAACTGTTTTAAATTCCAGTTTCTAGTTTCTAATTAAGTATTAGCTTCTTGTAATTGCTTAGTAAGATTAGTAACTATTTAAGTTTCCAGTCACTAGTTTACTAGTTTCCTGTAATTGTCATTGTTGGTCACTGATTTCGAGTTTTTTTCTTGTTACCAAGTACCAATTACTAATTATTATATTCGTAACCAATCTTATTAGATTACAAATATTTTCATAATCACTTGCAACTATGGTTTCTAGTTATTGTATGACACAAGATATCAATTATTAGCTAATTTGGTTACCAGTTACCAATTTCGTTATTGGTTTCTAGATTAGTAACCAGTTTGAATTCAGTTTCTAATATCCAGTTAAGTATTTTCTTCTTGTAACTGCTTATCAAGATTAGTAACCATTTAAGTTTCTAGTCACTAGTTTACTGCAACTAATATTATTAGTCACTGATTTCTATTTTTTGTTTTTGGTTACCAAGTACAAATTATTATTTAATAATCTTGTTAATAAAAGAGCCAAGTAAATTAATGAGAAACTTGTAATGATAAAAAATGCATACCTATATTGGTCTATTTTTTAATTCATTATGAAATTGATGGTTAGCAGTAGATAGTAACTATAAACTAGTTCCCAGATAAGTTATCGTTTAGAGCCAGAATCCTGTAATTGCTACTAAAAAATTCTCCTTTGGATCACATTACAAAAAAAAAAAAATGCAAAAAAAATCGAAACCAATGCAAGTAAACCAATTTATAGAACAAACATTCAAGATTTTCTGGAATTGAAGTTTCCTCAAAATTAAGCCCCAAAAAAAGCTTCTTATCTACTAGTTTCTCTTTGTCTCCAAAACCTTGTCTATTTAGAATCTCTTTCCTCTTCAATGGCAATTTTATCTTCGAATTTGAAGCACGAGAACCAGATTTCTCTTTCCCCTTCACTGGGATTTTTGACTTTGATTCTGAAAAAAGAGATGTTGAAGTTACTCTTGTAACAACCATAGCTAGCTACTTTGACATGGCAACCCTCGACAACCGATCGCCACTGTAGTCTCTCAATCGATTCCTAGAAGATAGAAGAAGAAGAAGAAACACATGACTCTCACAAAAGATGGAAGAAGAACATGTGTAAAATCCCGTTTTTGATGAAGGGTATTTTGATAAAAATATTAAAAAAAATTAAATTTGAATTATTGAATGAATATAGGCTGGTTTAAGTCTAGGTTCAATTGGATTTTTGTGCAAGGAACTTTTGAAATCAAGGACTAAAGAACAATAATTTAAGGGCGTATGTGAGAACAAATTTCAAAATTTGGGTGGATAACATATTTTCAAAACACCACACCGTGGCTCTAGCTCACCGACGTGCTGCCCAGGCAGCTCTGCCACTTGCCAACAAAAGAGCGTTGCTGGCCACCACCCATGCTCGCGCCGCCCAGCTGCATAAAAATGTCGTCAAAGCCACGGTTGTTGCTGCCATTTTTGGCGATTTCAGCAACGAGTTTTCGCTGTTAGCCACCATGGAAGGATAAGGACTTCTTTCTGAAGTTAACCCGATGACTTTTGGCCAGTAACTTCTGACATGTAAGGTCCAGTGAGCATTTGAATATTTACGGTCGATTTGTCAAAATTTGATTTCAGTATTTAACAAATATTTTGGATATCATATGATTTGTTAGTGATAGGTAGTGAATTGTTGGAGGATTTAACTCATAAAAAGGGATGATTTCTTCTATAGAATTGAATTTATGAATTCGAAATTCTATGTTATATACAATCTTGTGATTTTGGTTTTGGTTTTTGAATATGTGATTATTATGAATATCAAATATTTAAAACACTTGATTTATAAATGGATTTTGGAAAAAGTATTAACCATGTAGGTTTGCTAAAAATTGCATCTATTTCAAAAAGGTAATTAAATTTTTACTGAGCATGAATGCTTATCCCCCTACTTCTCCCACTTTCAGGTGTTTGATTATTTGAGATAGTCGTCTTGATGGTTAGACAAGCTGTGCGGCTTGTATATGCAGTTCTATAACTTATGTATGCAGTTCTACTCTTAATCCCTGGTGGCTATTTAAACTCTATTATCTATCTTTCTTTGTTCAATTATTTGGCCAAGATTAGTAAATCTACTAAGTGGATGTATGAAGATGGTTTTGTTATTAATTTGAGAACTTGAATCTACAAATGATTTAATATAAATTATTGTGGACTTTGGATTAGAATTTTCAATTGATCTTAGTTCACCAAAATCCATGAATTATTTATGAGTTTTCGAATGATTAATCACAAGTTTTTTCTAAACTTTAATGAGTATTTTTCTTAATAAATTAAAACTACTAAGAGTTTTAATGGTTGTGTAATTTATAATAATTTAAGGATCAGAACAAAATTATTTAATACTTAATTTTCCCTGAATTTCGTAAAACTAATATTTAATTATTCTTTCACCTAAAATTATTAAAAGTCACAGTTTTGGATTTCTAGTTGCGACAACATGGAGGAAGAAGAAGAAACTCTCAACTCTCACAGAAGATGATAGAAGAAGAAAAGAGTAACAGAAAAATCAAAGCTTAACACAACAACAAATATCTGAGTAAAAGAGCTAAAGGGCCTTTCAACGTCGCAAACCCGGTGTTTAGAAAATGATATTTTTCTAAATAAAACCGTACGACAATAACTAAAAACCCAACACCACCGTATATCTCTAATTTTTTGCTTAAACCACCATTTTTGCCTAGTTTTCACTATTTAAAATCTGCTGTGCCCGTGTAAAATTCTAAATGTTAAGAAAACCATTCATTTTGATCACAGATTCACATTATTCAGACCATCAATTAAGAGACAAACGGCAACCGAAACAAAGTGGATGAAAGTAAATAGGGAAAAAAATATTCCAAGTTTGGCAGACATTGGCCCACGTATCACTTTTGACGATTCGGCCCTTAGACTTTTAATTTTGGCAATAAAGACCTTAGACTTTCATTTTGTGACAAAGTAGGTACGTGATGGTCACGTGATCACATATCCATGAAAATTTCTTTTGCTTTTTTCTTTTTCAAAATAGAAGGGAACAAAAGAACTAAAATTTAACATATCAAACCCAGAAGAAACCATCCCTATCCTTTACCTTCTTCGTCTACTCTAAGTCTCTAACAAGCAGTTGAAATCCTACACGAAAGTAAAAATAGGAGTGTTTCTCAAAGAAGCGACGTTTCGAAGGGTGTTGCCAGTGACGAAGGCACCCTTTTTCGCACTCGTAGCAACTATAGGGACGAATGAGGTCAAGATTAAGGGCCTCCTCAAGTGAAGTACTCGGACGCCTATGAGCCTATGATATCGTGCTCTATAGACCCACGATCTCCTTAGGTATTGTGTAGAACCCAACCCAACCCGGATACCCGTGAGAGCAAGTGAAAGAGAAGATCTGATTCCACCTATCTTTCATTAATTTAATATTTGTCCCTAATGGGTTTTTCTTTTAATTAGTTGTGTGTGTGAATTTAAAATTTGCACTAGATTTGCGTCAATAATGGAATCTGTAAGCCAGTTTGCATTTTCCTCGACACTTAATTCCAGGTGGAGCATATATTAATTTATCAATTTGTATAATTATATATATTTTCGAAGTCAAATGGGTAATTTTTTTATTTTTTTTTAACCTTTTCAAATCAGCTTAATAGAGTTTAGTTTGTCTATCTTCTTTTCCTTTTAATGGTTATAGATGATGAGACATTTAATTTTGGATTTCCTTTAGAAATTGTGGGTTTATTCTGCTTTTTCAATTGAATCTCTATACTTGTGTCAATAGTTTGGTTTTAATTTGGAGTTACCCGTAGCTTTTTTTAATGCTTTGTGATTTTTTGATCAATTTGTTATTTTATTTTTCTAGGATCCTGCAAGAGAAAGAACAAATTTCTTAATTCATTTGCACTTTTTTGTTTTTTTTTTTTCCCTTTGAATCATCTTACAATATGATATGTGACTTACACGTGCCTATTCCGTCAACAAAATTTTTCCTTTCAAGGATATTCTGTTAATAATTTGACGGTTGTGTTTAATTTCAATGGTTTTGCCAATGGAACGAAAGCTTATGGTTTTTATTGCCAAAATTAAAAGTCTAAGGGCCAAATAGTCGTAAGTGAGATAGTTGAGGGACCAAATGTGCCATTTACCCCCTGAAATA
Source organism: Trema orientale (assembly GCA_002914845.1). NCBI lineage: Eukaryota > Viridiplantae > Streptophyta > Magnoliopsida > Rosales > Cannabaceae > Trema > Trema orientale. The sequence continues at coordinate 607,005 of JXTC01000002.1, forward strand.
TTTTAAAGTGGAAAAAATCAGTGTGAATGCAGAAGGGCCACGTGCCAATCTATATCACGATGTTGATTTAAATAGAAATTCAAGGACAACCAAAACAATTTTTAAAAAAATAGAAGACCTTCATTTCATTTTTCTCCACTCTCTATCATGATGTTCGTTTAAACAGAAATTCGAGAACCAGAAGACAGAAATTCAAATAGAAGACTTTCTTTACAGAAAAAACGAATGAATAAAAGACGATAGACGAAACGACAACTACAGGTACAACAATATGGATTTTGTTCAGAAAGGAAAAGTACACAAATTTGAACGTAAGAACAAATTTCAATATTTTCATTTTAAAAGAGTAAATTGTAATGTGATGTAGATAAAATGTTTCTGCTCTTGTAAGAAGTCAGTATAATTAAATTTGACCACATAGAATTGAACACGTATGATCAAGGAATAAAAATCTCAAAAGATAATGGCAAACAAGAAGAAATAATTGGATAATAACAAATTTTGTGCTTGTGTCGGATCATTACCCACAGCCAGCTCAAAGTGTTGATTGTTAGGATCCTACTCCTTACGGTATGTTTGGTAAAGGGGGAGAAAGAGAGGATGGGTTATTGGGGTTTTGGGAGAAGCTCATAAAAGTCAACTTTTATGTAAAATATTTTCATATTAATAAAATAAAATATTATTCCGTAGTTATTTTGTACATATTTTTATTTGAATGAAGATCTATTTAATTATATATTATATATTTTTGTGATTATGATGTATATTTATTGAAGATATATATATAAATTATTTACAATTAATTAATTATGATTGGTGGTTCGCAATAATTGGTGGATATGAGCAAATTTTTCTGAAAAATCCATATTTTGTATATTAAGTATTTAAAAATGATGTATTTCTTATTCGATGGCGATTTCTCATTAATAGTGGTAAAGTTCATTTTATGCAATAATAAACGTTAAAAGAAGTTTAAAAGCCTTTTAACTACCAAGTGGACATTAATTTATAAGAAATTATTGATTTTGACGAGGATAATAGAACACAAATAAGTGATATATATATAAAAATATACTTATTACATACATGGATATATCAAGAGAAACAAAAAAATGTAGTATTTGAGGGTGATTTCTGGTTAATAGTTATAAAGTTCATTTTATGAAATTTCATGAACTCATAAACGTTAAAAAAATAGTTTAAAAACCTCTTACCAATAAATGTCCATCAATTTATAAAACAAAATTTGGGTATTTATTTTCAATCAGTATCTAATTATGCAATTTAATTATAATTTTTGAATTAGGCGCATTTTACTGACTTTTTTTACCTAAAAAATGACATTTACCTATTCAATCCTTCATAATCTAAGTCGAGCTTGTATTAGGTATTTGATTTAAATTCAAAGGACATATTTATATTTTTTTATGTTTAAATCTTTAAATTTAGATTTGAACAGAGCTATATTTGTACCCACATTAATATTAAGGCACCCCTAAAATAAATAAAAGTACAGAATAAAACAACATAACATATATAATCGATTTAACCATTAACATATAGGCCTATAATATCTTGTCTTTTGATTTTTCACTCCGTTATAATAAACCTTTTTTTTAACTTCTACACTTGTATTAATATCTTGTCTTTTGATCCTTTTAGTTGAGTTCATTTGCTTAGAAGTTTTACCCTTTTCTCTTCTTTTTTTTCTTTTGAAGGAGTTGAAGGCACGAAACGTAAAGTGAGGCTTTAATGGTTACTATAAGATTTATTCATTAGTAATCACTATTAATTTAGCTGTTAGATGAAGATCAAACGGTCCTAATTAATTAGGTAGTTAGCCAATAAAATTTATAGTTATTAATTAGTTTTGAACGTACAAGTCTTATTAAATGCATTTTTGAATAGATAACCTGTTGGTGACTGCTGACATGGCATTTCTAAATTTTTTTTATATATTTACATAGAATTTTAATTTAAGATCCATTTCATGATCATTAATTAGAAATAATATATATATATATTTTATTCTCTAAGCCAACTGTATCAAATGCATTAATTATTGAGAAAATACCATCTATAATATTCCACTAATCAGAAAAGAATGAAAATATGAAATTTGGAAAGGGTTAATGGCACATTTGGTCGCTTACCTATATATGTTGCGGCGATTTGGTCCTAATAGTTTCAATTTTTTGCAATTAAATCCTTGAATTTATAGATTGATAGTAATTCAGTCCCAAATTGAAAACACCACTCCTAAATTGATAACATGAAAAGCACATGCAGATCACATGAGCATTAAAACAATAAAAAATAAAAATAAAAAGAGATCTTAAAAACAAAGAAAAACAACAGAAATGAAATTAAAAAAAAAAAAAAAAAAAAGAAAAAGAAAAAAGAAAAGTGTTTGAGGCACTATTGATGTATCGGGCTGCCCGCACTAAAGGTATGATGCCAACNAAAAAAAAAAAAAATCTTGCTTACTCTTGCAAGAACCAAAAAAAAAAAAAAAAAACGAAAATGGAAACCTCGAAATTCTACAAATATAACTGAACATTTCTAATCTAGAATAATTGAGGCTAGAACAACTAAACGTTTCGAACAACGAAATGATTTGCAAAATTGAATCAGTAGGTCTAGAGAGATGACCTTCGATATTGAAACCTCCTATAGACGCTATCATCTTTGCACCCGAGTATGATGTCGTCGAAAAATATTGGCACTGAAAAAAAAAACGAAATACCCATGAAAAATTATCAATCTTCAAAACCTTAGCCACACTAACCCAACAAATCCCATCCCACATCATTGTTGGGTTTTCCCTTTTTTTTTTTTCCGGTCATTTGGGTTGTCTCTTGGGGTTTGAATATCGAATTGAAATCCTTGTTTATCATCTGATCTACTACACTCTGCTATTTGTAATCTAAGCGATTTGGGTTTGTTATGAATTGTTTAGGTTTAGGGCTCAATTAAATAAATCTTCTCGGATGGAGATTATAATACCCAAGTCCCAATGGGTTTTTTCTCCTTCTTTCCAGCCTATATCCCTGGCAAAGGAATCACATGCGCAATACGTGAGATTTAACGGTTGTTTTCGACATAAATGACCAAAGAGGACTTTAACTGGGACACAATAGTAAGTTCGAGGATTCAAACGCTACAAAAGTATGAACGGGGACTTAAGTAATACACTGGGAAAAGTTGGGACCCTAAATAATATTTACCCCTCTTTTTTCTGGGTTAACAAGAACACGTTCTTTTTCTTTCTCTTTTTCTTTTTTTTTTCTTTTTTGGATTTTTTTGTTTTCTTTTTTCTTTTTTTCAATTCTTTTAGTTCTCACATACAAAACAAATACCCGAATGTAAGGTTTGTTGGTGATAGTTTCAATTTGTGTTAGAACTTTGGATTCAGTGGTTGAATGAGCTTTGTGGAATTTTTTTTATCTCTTCTTTTTTTTTTTTCTTTTCCCCTTATTTTTCGAATTCTTTTAATTACGTGCAAAAATAAGTGACTCTTCTAATATCAATTTTTCAGTTATTTCAATTAGGATAATCCCAAAAATACCCCATCTATTATGACTAAATATCATGTTTAATTTTTCAACTTTGTATCATGCTCTCTAGACTGATATTACTCAAGTAGTCAAGTTATGCATTTTAGTCAAAGAAATTAAAATAGAACGATTAGTGGGGCTTTTACCAAACTTGGGGAATGATTTTGTGTTGTTTTGGGCATATTAAATACCTAATCTTACAATCCATGTGCAAATAGGTCCCTTTCTTCGTCCATCAAAAAAAAGTGGTCCATTAACTAGTAACTTGGGTCAACCCTTTGACAAAGGGCATTTGGATTTTGATGGAAGTAAAAGGGAAAATCATTCATTGTACTTGCAGAACTCACCTTACCTGCTTGCCTTAGTACTAAAAATTAAAAAAGAAAAGAAAAAAACTCTGGTAGTTTGGCATCCAAAAATTAAAATTGATACGAAGCCACAACCACCTTACGACACAAATTCAATCGCAGAAAGTAATACATCCCCGTCATTTCCAACCCCACAATAAAAGGTACATTTATAATCTTGTCTGCTTGAACTCCATTAGCAAGAGAAAAAAAAAAAAAAGAGTAAATAATAAAAGCCCAGATCCAAGCGGAGAAATGGAAAACTTCAAAAAATCAATAAATAAATAAATAGTTGTACCATAACTAGAGAGGCTTAATGTTCTTTAGTTATGAAAATTACAAAGTTGAGAGTTACTGATAGAGATAATTCCATTAGATGATTCATTTTGATTTAATTTTGGGGTTAGGATTTAGGTTAAAGGGTAGATATGGCCCATTATAAGAGCAATGTGAAACCAGGGTTGAGGACGCCATTTTTGACGAAGGTCGATTAGCTCAAGCTTGCAACCAGCCGCCTTAGGTCCTCATCTCCAAATCATTATCTTGCAGAAATGTTGATCACTGTCCCAGGAACTCTGCCAAACGAGAATTATTGAGTGCCTCATTTTAGATGAGATTGCTCACAAAAATTTATGCCTCTTTTATTTTCTTATTCTCCTACTGATTTGAATTATAGCTTTTTTATAATGATTTGCGTGAAGTAGACAAAATATGATTTCAGGAGAAAGCATCGAAGAGAGAATGAGTAAGTCCAATAATTTCTTCTTTTTTTAAGTAAAGAACTTGTAGAAAATAAAGTTTGTTTTACCAAAATAGCTTTGTTGAAAGTAAATCTGCATGGTACATATTACTTAAAACGTCAAATAGGCTTTTAATGGGAAAATGAGTTATTTGCACTTAAATTGTAAGATTGTAGATTTAAATGCTAAAAGTAGCTTGGGGATTAACATGCCAAGACACCCAAAGATTGGAGACTAATGGCTCAAATAAGCCTAGAGTAGATTATCTAACTTTAGCTTTTAGAAAAAAAAAAATTTAAAAATTATATAGAACACGATTTTCAGTTGTCTCTCAATTTTCAAAAACTAACTAATTAAATGCAATAATCCTAAAAAATGAGGAACAAAAGAACTTTTGTAATTAATGATAAATGATAACTCAAATTAAACTTGTTATAATATGTGATTTTTAAGTTCACATCATTATTTGTAATTAATGTTTATACTAATATCTATAATTATTGAATGCTCACCATAAAACGGTGACCATTAATATATATATATATATATATATATATTAGTAATACAAGTAATGAAAAAGGCTCATCGAAATATTTCCTTTTTGTATAAAGGAAAAAATTTAAACCTATTCAATTATAAAATAACTTATGGAGATGTTTAAACCAAGTAATGCCGCCTTCAATTTCAAAATTTAGAGGACTCTTAAATTATTTGGGTAGGAGTGAGAATAGTGAAAGAGAAGTAAGGAAGAATGAAGATGAAGACACTGGAGAAGATGAGCGGGAAAATAAACGACAAATTAGATTAAAGGACAATATAAGAAAGTGATCATATGTGGAAAAGAAAAAGTAAAATAGAATCGATTAAGAAAAGAAAATTGTTTGTGGCATTATCTCTTTTTCTTGCGATATTCGGTCAATACCGTTGGAAGTCCTGCCACACCAATCAGGGTCGCTTTATGGCAATAAATTTTGTAATTATTGCATACAATGTATATAACACAAGTTGAGAGTTGACTTGGGGTAGTCTTAGCCCGATTTCCTCTTACTGCTGGACCTCATTAATCATAATTGATGCAATATTCGTCGGCAAGACATATATTTCGACGATTTACTAAATGAAATAAAGTGAACCTTAGTGCATCTTGTGTTGAAGATGCAAACTACAAATTTTTCCATTTTGCGTCATTCTTCCTGCGTAGATATTTTATGCCTACAAATATTAATGTGATGTATTAACTTGGAGTTTCCCTATAACTAAAAAGGTAAAGTACAAAAAAATACCCACTACAATTTAAATTCTGAAGTTTGAACTCTGCAAAATAATATCTTGAGATTAAGAATTTTGAAAATTAATAACCTCAGTTAAGTTTTTGAATAACTTTAACTGATAAAAGACAATAATATCCTCAAAATTAAGGAGAATAATAAGAATTAATCGAGTTTTAACGTAGGATATTATTATTTTTTTATTATTAAATCGGTCAAAAAATCAGTCCAGTGTATTAATTTTCATAAATTCTTAATTTCAGGATATTATTTTACAAAATCTAAATTTTAAGATTTAAATTACAGAATACTCAAACTTGAGGGTATTTTTTTGCAATTCACTCTAACTAAAAAACATTGATTTCATATATAAAAAGGTGGATAAGTTTTACTTTTAAAATTACGGAAAATATGAAAAAACCTCCCTAATATTTTAATGAAACATAGGGATGGCAATTCGTGTCGGCGGGTCGGGTTCGTGTCGAGTTGAAGTCTAATATATACACAAATTATGTCAACCCGAATCTGACCTGTCGTGTTAGAAAAAACATCAACACTAACCCGACCCACACCTAAAACGGGTTGACTTGAACCCGACCCGCGCAACCTACTTTAGTGAATAACACATAAACCACAACCCGATTTTGACCCGACACTTCGTTATGACCCATATTTTTCTACTTATATTTTCATTTTCTAAGTCTGTTATTGTCTCATTTCAAAACAGATAAATTAGGGGCAATTTATAAATATAACTAATAACTCATAATCCTAAATATTTACATTGTATAAATTAAATATATCTATAATAATAGTCATAAATAAATTAAATAAATAACATTTTTATAATTTAATTATGTATATATTTTTTTGGCAAGTCAAACGGGTCAAGTTCAGGTCAGCCCATTTTTTATTCGTGTCAAGTGGGTCGACCCGATTTCGACTCGCACGCTTTTTCTTCGACCCTAACTAGTAAAAATCGTGTCGTGTTGTCGTGTCATAACCTGAATTTCCACCCCTAATGAAACACAAATTTTGACCTTGTGCTTTTAGGAATTCAAAAAATGCCATTGTATCCCATAACTTTTTCCTTCTGTAAGATTTGGTCAAAAGGTGTCATTGTATCACATAACTAAACATTGATGCAGTAATCAATGAGGACACGTACACAGTGAGTTTTGGTACTATTATATAAAATTCAAAGGGAGAAATCATGGCAGCTCTGTCAAAGAAAATGGTTGGTGCTCTTAGCCTGAAAATGGCAGAAGCCAAAGCTGTGGGGGTTGCTCTCTCTTAGTCCAGTTATATTAGTATAAATCTCCAAATTTTGGAGTCGGATGCATTGATTGTGGTCAAAGCTCTTAATGATGGCATTGTCTGTCATTCAGAGTTTGATGATCTCTTGTTGGATGCATTTAGTTTGTTGTCCTACTTTTCTAAGTGTTTTAGTTAAACATATGTACTGTGAAGCTAATGTAACGGTACATAGTTTAGCTAAGTTCGCTTTAGGATGGGATAATGATCTAATTTAGTTAGAAGAATCTCCTCTTCCAATAGAATTTGTTGTTATAAAAGATATAGCTTCCTTATAATAATAGATTTGTTCTCTCTCAAAAAATAAAATTGTTATGAAATAACACTAACACCCTTAGTCAAAATTAATAAACTAGTAAAACTACCTAATTATGCCCATAATTAAATATTCAAAATGTCTTTTTTGAAGCTTTTGTATAATGTTTTAAAAAGTATATTTAGTATTTGAATTTAAGTTATCTAATAATTGATATAATAGATAATTTGACTATTTTATTAGAACATTTTGGCCATTTTCATATTAATGCGGGTTTATTGCTACCCTCTTCTACTCTCCTTGCACTCACATTTTTTTTTAGTAATTCTTTTTAGGAGTTAAATTTGCAACTCAAGTAGCATAAAAACATCCCTTCATTATTCATTTTTAAATTACTATTTTCAAATAAATGTAAAAAGACTATACTGGCAATTTTAAATGGTGCACCTTGAAAACTGTTTGATTTAATTCACTCTCTTAAATTTTCATTTTCATTTGAACTCTTGGCAAATTCAATTAATTTCTTTTTATTTTTTAAACAAAGAAAACCTCATTGTTCTCATAATTATAAACCTTAAAATGAAAATCAATTTACATGAAAAGTCAATCTAATTGACCTAAAATAATCTGTAAATTAAATAAAGAGTAAAAGAGGGCTTAGAACATGAATATAATCATCAAAATCAAATGAGAAATTCAAGTGGATGATTAAAATTTTAAATTTGATTAAGTAGATGTCCACTTTTAAAATTTTATAGTAAAATGTCCAGGTATATATATTTTTACACTTGGTAGATACACATATCTACCAATTTTAGTTACTGTACTGAAATGCACTGGGTATATAATTTTTTATACTTGGTATATAAAATTTTACACTTGGTATATATGTATATATATCGGACATTTTGTTATAATATTTGACAAAGGGACATTTACTGAAATTGGGCCCAAAATTTGGTCAAATTAAATCCCCCAAGGAATTGTTGAATACGTTGCTTAAGATGATGATGGTTGGAGTAGATTGACGCTTGGCGCCATTGACTCCATATCGTTGCTTTATATTGAATCACTGACGGAGGTTTATTCCATTTCGATTGCCAAGTTAGTTTGCTTCTTTTTCATTTAGTTGAATCTTTGATACATCTTTTCGTTTTAGTTGATGTTCATCTATTGGCTTTTATTTTTCCTCTATTTTTCTAGTGTGAAAAAAAAGAAAAAAGAAAAAAGAAAAACAGTCTTAGTCTCTTAGAGAAGAGGGTGGAGAAAGGAAGCAAAGCAAGCGGCCGGGCAGACTATGGGTAGTTTAGGAATTATATTGGCCAGACTATGGGTAGTTTAGGAATTATATTAGTTTTAATATTAATAAATACAATTTTTAAACTTATTCTGTAAAGCCTAATTTTTTTAGGATTTACGTGTTTGGAATTGAAAGATACGAAATGAAAAACAAAAACAATTATGTAACAATTTCGTTTATGTCGCAGGTGAACGACACGTGGAAATAAAAACGACACCTTGTGGCGAAATTGTTAAACCATACACGGGACCCAGGGGGTGGAAAGACCCAAATGACAGGAAGGCTGCATAAGACCGAGACAACCCAAAAACTCTATGGATCGACAAAACAATCCAAGGAATATTGTTATTAACTTTTTGAAAAACAGGAAGAATACTCACTCTTTTAATATGATGAAAACATAAACAGAGAATATTTTAGGAATTAAACCATCTCCATTATGAATTTACAAGAAGAGTTGGAGTTTCAAACATGTCAGTTTTAGTTATAATTGTCCACGTATTGAATCCACGGTCTGCAACAAACGAAAGATGGATGGCCATGGTGGTTCCTAATCAACAGTTGGACAAATCATGAACCTTGTCCCAGAGATCAAAAGAATTAAGCTGCTTTCAGGATAGCCATGAATGGCAATGAAGTGAAGAAAGAACATTGCGGCTTGTTTGGAAACTGGAACTGGAGAGTTTCATTTTTGTGAGCCTAGAGTATCTTCATGGTTCATATGATTGTACTTCCTTGGCAACTGGCATAAAAAGATGATGTGCGGTTTTTCCATGATTTCTGAATTTTCATATCACTGATGGATTGTACAAGTCCAGATGCAAGGATACGGATTATCAGGGAGAACGTGCAAAAGTGCAACAAGGCTCTGCAACCAGATCTGAGTTACCTAGCGACCAAAGGGAGCACTCGTAATAATGTATGATTCCACTCTTGTTCTACTTTTTAAAGTGAATCTCTTAGCTTTATTTCTGGGTTTAGATGGTTACGATGAGCATCTTCAAATAACTGACACAAGAGTACCAAATAGCATATGTGAATCAACTTCCGCTTCTCTGATCTCCGGCCCTAACAAAAATAGAGGCTCTAACAAAGACATAGTCGCGGGAATTATCCAAAAGGTTGTTTCAATCGTTTCATTCTGCAAATTTTCAGAAGGATGAGCAACACACCACGTCTCTTCCCCATTTCTTTATTTACTGCAACATTAGACATATCACATGCTGAATCCTAGTTTTACTCCCGTAGCCATGTATTCATATAGATTATTAAGTTCGGTTAATTAACATAGTATTCTAGTTAATTTAAAGACAATATTCAAGAGTTCAAGGCTTTCCTTCCGGTTCTCCACTCTATTTCTTCTTATTCTAAGTTGACTATCCACATATAGTTTTCACAAACCATGTGCTATGCATAACGTATTCCCTTTTTTATTGTTTAGTTGCTTCCCAAAATCCAAATCCTTTTCATAAACAGTTAGATCGTAAACACTAAGGCAAAATCCTAACCCTTTAGCTTAAGCAAGTACATACAAATACCCAAAAATTCTCGACAACTTTTAGCCATAAAATGATCTTCTAAACAACATACAAAAGCTAAATTATTGCTGACTTACCCCTTCCTTTAGACAATCAACTTCATTTGCTCCATAAATTAAGTCTATCAAACCCTCCAAGCTAAATAATCTATGTGGTTGGCATAGCACATGGTTTGTGAAAACTATACGAGGATAGTTAACTTAGAATAATCTATGTGGTTGTTTCAATCTAGCTTCCCTTTTGATCAGTATAGTAGCTCTGGTTTTTAATATCATCAAGACTGACTCCATGATAGACAACCCGACTGGTAAAAAGTACATCCAAATTCAAGAGATCTTGACCCGTTAGCTTGACTGGTGTTAGCGCTAAGACACATAAAGGAAACTACTTAGAATTACATAAGTTATAGGCTTTTGGGGTAGGACCAATCTAGGCTTTTACTGTTAGAACAGAAGAAAACTGAAAAAAAATTTGTGGTGTAGAAGGTAAAGAATAAAGTATAGAAGTCACATACTAGGCTGATCTAAACTAATCAGCCCTTGTGATTTAGACTAAGAAAGAATAATCACCAAGGTTTGTCACATTTGGCCACAGCCGGTGACCAATTAAACATGGACTGAAAAATCCGTGACAGGAATACTGATGATTTTCTATCAATCTAGGCAACAAGATTCACAATATACATAATTAAGAGGCTTCTGGTGAAATCATCAGAGAAAACAAAGCTGGAGCTTGAATTTAGGAATATGTTGTATTCCAAACTTTTTCATAAAACGGAAACAAAAATTATAGGGCGTTCCAACAATGCGAAAACATTATAAAGATTCAAGGATCTAACTACAGAAATTATGCAGAAGCTAGCAGCCAATCAAATGGAGTTGACTAGCAACATAGAATAGGTAACAGGGCTTTAAAACAAACCATATGAATTTATCATCAAAGGGTTAGTAAAAGTAAAGTAGGAAACAAGAACGGTGTCATACGGTCTTTAATTGGGTGGTATTTCTTGAAGATGCCAGGAAAATCAAGTTTAATGGGCAGTCACATTCATGGTAGCAAAGATACATAAACACACGGAAATGTCACAGACGTTCTCAGCTACATTATGGGAAGGGACTGCGTTAAGGCAGGAGCTAGTTGTCTAATGCATACGGGTTTATAAAACTTAAAAGCATAAGCACTTTTCATCAGAATCATTGGCTAATACAGGCATTTCAGTTGTAGCAAACTACTATATAAATATACACATACATATAAAGAGTGTAGCTGACAAATACAGACTAGAACATAAACATAAACACGAACACAAACGCTTGGCTTATTATGATCAACAATCCCACAAAGACATGAAAACACAACGTTTCAGCATCTGTAAATATCATACCATTCACCATACTCGAATTGTATCTCAAAATGCACATGCATAAATTGAGGTGGGAATTACCAATCGGTCTGTTTGGAGTCGGCAGACGGAATCTTGACGTAGCCCACCTTCTTGGGGCTGAGGCCGTCATCGGCGGCGGCGGTGGCAGCAGCGTCGTCTTCTTCTTCTTCTTCTTCTTCGGCAGCGTCGTAGCGAGTGGAGAAGAGAGACCAGGCCAAGTACATGGTGGCGGCGGTGAGAGCGCCGCAGCCGACGCCGAAGAGGAGAGCGACGACGACGCTGAGAATGTCCTTGGTGCGATCGCGGAGAGAGGTGAGATCGTAGGAGGAGGTGGAAGAGGACAAGGGGAAAAGGGGCATCTTACGCAGGGGTTGACGGGTGAGGCGGGGGGGCTCTTCTGCAGCCTCTGCCTCTGCCTCTGCTGCTGCTGCTGCTTGGTGGTCGAGGATTAGGGCATCGCCATGGACGCGGCGGAATTGGGTGACCTCGGCGAAGATGGTGACGAATCCCGAGGAGGAGGAGGAGGAGGCGTGGAATTGGGGCTGGCGGAGGGAGAAAGAGTAGGAGGAGATGAATAGGGTTTTGCAGGGCCTTGCGGATGTGGTGGAGACGATCGAGATCCAAAGCAGAAGCAAGGTCAGGAGCTGACGTTGACTCGTGGAAGCCATGGCCTTCTCTTTTCTCTTTTCTCTTCTTTTCTCGCTCTCTTGCTTGGTCTTTGGCCAATTTTGCAATTTGCGCTTCTAAACTCTAATCCACACTTCCACTCTCTTCTCTTCTCTTCTCTTCTCTTGGCCCTTTTCTCCTTTGTTTTCGATACACTCTTTCCTTGTCCTTTCGGCTTTGGCTTTGTTTTTTCAATACCCCTTAACAAATAAATAAAAAGGGAGTTATATTTAGGGTGACCCACCCCAGTGGAATGAAAAGCACCCCCTCTGTGGAAGGATTGTAAAGTACAATTTTCTCATTATTACTGTTTATAACTAAACATTTGGAGCGTATCCAATGAATATTAAAAAAAAAAATGAAAAAATCGAATTGAATTATCTTAGCGGTGCATATCCTTACGTTGCCAGATTTTTTTCATTTGGTGGATTAGGTACAATCACACCGATGGAAAACCCAATTTGAAAGACCAGATGTTTGATCAAAGCACCAACTATTAAGAACATAAACACGATTTCACATCTAGACAGTATCCTTCATTATATTTTGACTCAATAATATTATCTATTTGGAAAAAAAAAAAAAAAAAAAAAAAGGTTCACAAAGAACAGTTATTATGTGAAGAAAAATGCGTTCACAGAAAAATTCTTTTTTTTTTTTTATCTGCCAAGACACTTTTTTTCTTTTCCTGCACAAGTACTCCTACATGATTGCATATATATTATCTAGTTTTTGGGGAAAAAAATCAATTTCGTAAAAATTGTTTGGTTTTGGAGAACAAGATCATCAACGGTAAAAAAGAAAAAAAAAATTGAGCGTGTTGATGGGTTTTGAGAATGAAGAGATTAATAACAGTCAACCAATGAAAAGGGTGCCAATGTCAACATTTTATTTTTTTAATGGATTAACTTAGATTATGGATGCCATTCTTAAATTATTAAAAAAAAAACAAACTTTAGATTAGGAGTGCTTTTATTCCATTATGGGCACAAATAGAATCCCATAAATAATAACAAAACATTAAAATTATGAGCTGTTTCATTATTGGACTCTTAAATTAAATACATATAATAGAAAAAGAAAAGCAATGAAATACATCCTTCATTAGACTACGACACAGACTTATACTCTTGTTAGTAGTTTGGCCTGCTACAATCATAATGGAGACTTGTAGTTTCAGCAAGTATGTGTCACGGATTTGTGGCCTTTATACACGAACCGTTGTCCTTAAGATTTATGAGATCCACAAAGTACTATACGTTATGAGTAACGACAACAATTCGTGTATAAGAGCCACAAATATGTGGACCGAAAGGGGCCCAGTTAAAACTTAAATCAGGGGCACGATACTCTCAATCCTATGAGATGCATATAGAAAGACTAAACACTGATGCATATACAAAGACTAAACACTAGATCACTTTGAGTTTGATGTATTTTATAGCAAGGCTATACCCACGGTGTATATGCCAAATGCAAAGACAAAAATATCTCCGAAATTTTGAAAATTTAAAGGTACCTAAGATCTTAGGGTTAAAAAAATTATAGAAAAATTTCGAAGAAATATCGGAAATACAAAAAGTTTTGATATAAATATCAATACTGGAAATTTAGAATGTAACTTTTCTGAAATTTCAAAAAATTCCAAAAGAATTTCAGGGAAATTTTGGTGAAGCTTTGAGAAAATTTCAAAATATGAATAAAAATGGAAATTATAAATATTCCCCTTTTTTAGTCAAAATTTCTATTAATTTTCGTATTATTCCGAATATTTCCAGCAATATGAATATTTTCTATCGATAGGTTAATTGAAGTTTTTTTCTCTTTTTTTTTTTTGTAACTTTTAATTTTGTTATGCCATTAAAAAGGAGCTCATGTGCTTGACACATCCTATAACTGTTGAATTGGCCAGAATCACCACCAAAGTGTTAACAGAATTAAATGCCAATATATCTTAGGAACCTAAGTGCTAAAATCATTACACGTTAAGGACCGCAACTGCTTCTTACCCAGTTTAAAATAAAAACGAGAGGTATTGTTTGGTAATGTTTAACCGTCGCACCCTTCAATGACCGGTGCCGTTACCGTTAATCAAGTTCAAAACTCAAAAGCTTACTTAGCATTGGCACAAAATGTATTGCACTACTACTAGAACTAAAACTGATAGAAAACTACCTCGGAATACTAATTATTCAAACGAAACATTATAAGACTACATTGCCTTTGAAACAAAAATAAAAAAATACAAAAACAAAAACTCGAATAAAATAAAGATGAACAACATATAATTATAACTCACATCCATCACTGTCCATCATTTTCGGAAAAATGGTCATCATTCGTTCTATCTTTAGAGGTCAGGATTTCAAGCAAAGAAAGCGATTGATTGTTTAGTAATCTGAAAGACCAAGACATCATTCAGTTAACTCTTTAATGATGAAATGCTTGCACTAGAATGCGCTCCGGCAGGGAAGTTCAAATATACCTATTAGATTGAAAAGTAAAAAATTCAGTGTCTTCTTTGTTTCGCTCGCTTCTTTGTGTGCTTGCCCTTTATCTTCCATTTTTGGTTCCCACCAGGTTGATTTTTTTCTTCTATCTCTCGAATCTTGCGCTTTCTGAAAAGATCAAAGAAGAATTGAGACATAACAACAACAACAAATTACATGTTCGACCAGGGAAAATATTCTCCAATAGATTCTATCATCGAACTCTCATGAAACTCTCCACATTTTTGCGGTCAAATATTTTTTTCCACAGTACATTAAAGCATGTAGTGCACTACTAATCCCAATTTATACTTTCATGATTTGTTGTTCCAGGAAATTAATGCAACGTTTAGTGATGAAGCACTTCATGTAGCACCAGTTAGGTTTGGTCATAAGATTGGGTTAAATCAACATCTTCTAGGCAAATTGATGTGTTCTAGTCATTTGCATAACGGAAACCAAAAAAAGCACACACACATACTCCGTTTGGACCCTGGATTTACGAGAAAAAAAGACCGAGAGATCGAGCGTGGAAAATATTTTCCTAAATTTTCTTCTTCCTCAATAAAAGTCAAACTCCAAACACAACCTGAAAGTAATTTACTGGTTTACTTGAATTCATTCACAATGCTAGAGACATATGGCAGTAAAACAAGGTTTACCTGTACTCCACGAGGGTACGATCAGAAAGCAGCTCATCTGCAAGGGATGCCTTCCTTTCCTTATTTGTTAATCTACCAGAGAAGAAATCTAATGGAGATTCTATGATTGTTCCCACCTGATTAAAAGTCAAAAGAACAACAGCTATAATATTTTAAACAAGAAGAACTAATGTAATACAAGGAATATAAATAAAATTATTATACTTGATACATAAATAAAATTTTATACAAGGAGTACATAAATAAAATTTTATACAAGGAGTATAAAATTATTATTATACTCCCTATACTGCCAATATGACAATATACACTTGCCTGAAAATACTTGCTCGTCTTTGATTCGCCCTTCTTGTAGTGCCTTTTGGGATCAATTGCATTCCTCAGCTACAAGAATTTGCAAAGTATAAAACCAATCAGTAAACAACCAAGGTTCCTTTTAATGAATTGACAGCATAGTGACTTGCCCGAGGAAGAGTTGCCATGACACAATGAACTTATGAACATTTAAAGCTATGATAATCATAACCCTTTCATTGTTTATATTCATGAGCCTTAAGATGGAAGCATGTTAATGAAATAACTGGAAGTATATTCACAACGTCATCTTTAACAAAATCTGACAATGTGTGGCACAGACGATGCTCAATTTTTGACATGATATCAAAACGGGAAAAGGAGAAAACAAATTGCGGTGAAAAAGTAGAAGTGGAAATTTACTGCAGACTACAAAGAATTGCACTACTTCTTTTCTCTCTCATATATAAGGTAGAAGGATTTAGAATGTTGTAACTTTCTCCATCTGAGAATGATCCCTTTTTGTGAGTTGTAACGGTTGGAATATGAAGAGAAGAATTTAAAATGAAAAGAACCTTCCTAACAAACTAGGAATCTTATCTCATTATAACCAAAACATCATCTAACAAAGTAAAAGCAAGTGCCACGAAGGTGAATTTAAAACCACAAGAACAGAGGCTTTCTCAACTGTAAATCCAACTTTCTGGAATAGATAATATGAGATACATCATGAGTTGTTAACAAGAAGATGCACTCTACCATAGAGGAAAAACTCCACCATAGAGGAAAAACTCCACCGTATTTTACAAGAAAGGTCTGTATAAAGGGAAAACATGCACTCTACCATAGAGGAAAAACTCCACCGTATTTTACAAGGACCAAAAGTCAAAATTCACAAAAACACAAATATTTACAAAATTTCTAAGTCTACTGCTTCTTTGAACTTCAAGTGCTAAATGGTATATTTCCATGAGTAGCAAA
Organism: Trema orientale; assembly: GCA_002914845.1. NCBI lineage: Eukaryota > Viridiplantae > Streptophyta > Magnoliopsida > Rosales > Cannabaceae > Trema > Trema orientale. The sequence goes on from JXTC01000002.1 coordinate 623,801, forward strand.
TTTAATGAACATGAAACGGGATTAATTTGTATCAAGAAAAGAAAATGTGGATAAGAAAAAGAGTAAAAGACTAATGCACCTTCAGCAATTGGAGATCCTTTTGTAGCTCTGGAGTGATGGTTGGTGCAGGCATGTCAAACCTAATTACAATCAAAATATAATGAAACTAAATGCAGATACATTATAACTTCCACAATTACTAAAGTTAGTGTTGCCCAGGTAATTAATATAAATGAAAACATTTAACGAAGTGAGTTGGCTCAAGTGATCAAAGTACTCACTACCTGGGATCTCGGTCTAATTTTCAAGTTACACCGGAGATAGGCGTGAAAATCTATTATCCCTAATGCAGTGGGGTAGGGATTGGGTAGTAGTAGGTATTTTTCTTTAATTTGTAAGTAGTGGAGGGTCATTAGTTAAGCCCCACTTTTTTTAAAAAAAATATGTAAATGAAAACATTTAAGATACAAGACAAAAAGCCAGAGAAAATTTGTCCATGAAAAGAGCACGTACCAATTATTCCCAGCGGTATCTTTGATTTGTTTTCTGAGTAACTTGTTTAACTTCCTTGGCTCATTCGGTGGAACAAAAAGCCCGTCAACAAGCTCTGAACTGGGTTTCCAAAGTGCACTGCTTTCAGGCTGATTTTGATGAGTCATAGTAAACCCCTTTGAGGTTGAAGATGACAAGTTAGGCAACTTTGGTTCCCATGATAGGCCAACCAATGCTTTACTTTCCGGCATTCTAAACCACATAACAAAATATTAGAGAGCTCTCCTACAGATTTTAAAACAATAAAATCAAATCAAAAGAACAATATCCAGCATATGGAATCTACCATAATAAAAGCTTTCAAGCAAATAAATAACATATGAATGGATAAAAAGAAGCAGCATTTCAATTCTTGTGGACTACGCAAGTTCCACTTTTCCACGGTTTCAATTCTTTCTTAGGGGTGCTGATTCATGACTCTGTGTCTTGTTGAGTTTGATCCATTTCTCAATATATATATATATATATATATATATATATATATATATATATATATATATATATATATATAAATAATCAAACTAATAACACTAACAAAGAAAAGTCTGCATATCAAATCTCAGATGTCACAATTTTAATTTCATCTAACAAAATTATAAACTATGAATTCCGAAAGCTACTCAATCTAAAATCTAATAAGTTGAATCACATCAATCCACTACACAAGTTTGTATAATCTAAAGGTTCTTACTTACTTACAAGACTAATGGACAAACAAAACTAAAGAAACAAGTTCAAGGTTGAACTGCCTTCATATGGAGACAACGACTTCCAAATCCTAACCCTAAACCCTAACCCTAACCCAAAATTTCAATAAAACACATAAGCTATAGCACCAGAAAACGACTGAAACCCATAAAAGTGGACAAAAACAATAAAAAAACGAGCGTCTTTAGAAGAAGCAGCGAGGACGGACCTGCCAAAAAGATGAGATGTGTCAGAGTATGGAACTGTCGAAGTGAAAGCTTGGACCGCTCGCCGCCTTTGTCCGCCTTCGTCTGTTTCAGGAAGCCGAGAGAACGAAGAAGAGAAGAGAAGAGAAGAGAAGAGGGAAGAGGGAAGAGAGGTTTTTTTCTTAAAGACAAAATACTCCTTGGCCCCGATATCTGCCAACTGTTACACTTTGCACCCAAATATAAGTGACTTTGACATCCCTTTAACCTGGCATAATTATTTCACTTTGCCCCCTAAAAAAACATGGAAGGCTGCAAAAACAATAACTGTTCTTGAATTTAGAATGCAAGCGATGGAGCGATGGTCGATGGAGGATAAGAGCTAGCTAGCCGATCAAATATGCTTATAAGTGACTGAAAAAGAAAATAAGTGAGAAAGTAATCAATAAGCCAATTTTGGGGTAAAATAATCTACTTTCGTTAATTTTGATATATATTTGTCCTAATCAATTGTCTTGGTGCAATATACAGCAATTGGGAAAAATTAGGGCCCAGAGCAAAAAATAAAATAAATTGGCAAAAATTAGAGGCAAAGGGGTAATTTGGAATTATCTCGATCAATTATCCTGGGACAAAAATGTATAAATAGTTGGCAAAAATCAGAGGCAAAGAGGTAATTTAACTTATACTTTTTTCTTTTTCACTTTTGTATTTTGTTTTTCTGGTTTAGGTCGTTTTTCGTATTGGAGTTATGGCACAGATGGTCCTGATCTATTCAATTTATGGTAATTTGGTCCTCAATGTTTGAATTGTGGCAGTTAAGTACCTAAATTTTTTGATTTATGGCAATTTGGTCCTTCGACTATCTAATAAAAGATTTTAAAAAAATAAAAGATGTATTCTTTGTCTTTTTTAAAATTCTTAGAATTACAAGTTTTAGATAAAATTCTTCTGTGATTGTTCATTTTTATGCTTGGAATTCTGAAGCCACTTTTCAAATACACTTTCAGATACCACTACATATGTTTATGGTAAAAAATTTAACGACAAGTTATAATTTAAACAGTCTATGGACCAAATTGTTACAAAAAAGAAAGTTCAGAGATTTAATTGCTATAATTGAAATATTAGGACAAAATTACCATAGATTAGATACTTTAAGGACCATTTGTGCCATTAACCCCTTTTTATTTAAATTATTTTTTTAATTTTAATTTTGTTTAGGCTATTTTTGTTTGGTATCTAGAATATGATATCTCAACATCATATTACATGTGTAATGAGAGGCATTTTTGTTATTTAGGGGTATAATTTGGACAAATTCAGGACAAAGGAACAGTTCTGGTGAATTTTAATTATGAAAGTATAATTTTGCACATAGATATTTTTCTTTTTAAAAAAAAAAAAAAAGAGTGTGACAGCTAACATGTTATTTACCAAACATTTTTTTATTTTCTTTTCTTTTTTTTTTTTCTACCTTCCTCAATTAACTATGATTAAGGACAGTGAGTGGATCATATATAATTGGGAATAAATTGCTACTTGCTAGTATCATAGTATGGATGTCAAAACATCGCGTCGGGCAGAATCAAGATTAAATAAGGAACGAGTCGGGTTCAGGGTTCAAAATCCTTACCCCATCAGTCAGCGTCAAGCAGGCCCTGATCCTTCATATTTTTTCATATTTTTTCTATATAATATGCGTAGTTAAAAAAATAAAAAATAAAAAATTTAGGTGAATGATGAATATTTAAATTTGATAAAATAAATGTTCATTTTTTTAATTTTATAGCTAAATATCTAAAAATATATATTTTTACATTTGATGGATATGTTTATCTATCAATTTCAGTTATTGTAATGAAATGTATTGGATATATAAAATTTTACACGGTGTATATAAAATTTTACATATAAACATATATATTAGATATTTTGCTATAACATTTAATAAAAGGACATTTACTTTATAAAGGCCCAAACAATTTTCTAAATATTATTATAAGATGCGTAATAATAGAATAATATATATTCCTTAAATTTGATGATATTTATATTTGAAAACATAAAAAGTTATCGAATTCGGGGAAAAAAAATAAAAAAAAAAAGTATTTAATTTGTCTTTTTCTTAATTTTTTAATTAAAAAAATATTAAAAAGGTTATCAAACAGGGACTCGCCTCTCGATGGTATTCTCCACCTTGTTTAAAACCTAGTTACTAGAGGAAATGACATTGTATTTCATATTTTTCAATGAAATCTCGTGTTTTGAAAAGTATGGAAAAACCCTCCCAAATTTGATTTTTTTTTTTTGTTTTGTAAAAGACCTTGTAATTAGGCTTTCAAAAAAATGTCAGTTGAATTAGGGAAATTGATGAGAAATGATAATTTGCGAATGACATATTTAAACTTATAATAAAGAGTTAAATGGAAAAAAAAAATCCTGAAAAGTTAACCTTTTCTTTTTGACTTGTGCAAAATTAAATATTAATATTTAAAACTGCTACAAATGTCTACCCTGTGTATACGAATTGGCCAAAAAATTATTTACTAAACACGGAATCTGAATTGAGTATATCTTATTTCTGCTAATAAGTACAAAATACTATTGAAAATAACTTAAAACAATTAGCACAAATCATTCAATTTGTATATAAGCGATACAAATTTGTTGTATTTTGATATATGGATGTAAAATTTTGTACAAGCCAAAAAACAGAGTTAAAATTACAGAAAAGTCATATTTTTGAAGTTTTTTTTAATAAATTAAGAATTGTCTATACTTGTCTCTAAACAATATTTTGAGTTTTTATAATGATTTTTTTTTTTCTGAAAAAATAGTTTCCAAACAACAATAGTTTTTCTATGATTTTGATAAGTGATAATGTAGTTTTCAAATAACTATTTGTATATTTAAATACAAATTGAAATTTTAATATAAGTGTATATTTATTATCTACTATTGGTATTTTGTCATTTCTTATTAATAAATTTAGCTTATGTGATATGATCGGATTTTTAAAATAGTCAAATTTATTATATAATAAAAAATTTGTCGTCATAAGCTTAACCAATGGTAACTACAGATCTCCCAATGTGGAGGTTCCAGAGTTCAAATTTATACTTTCTTAAAGTTAATATATATAATTGAAAAATCAAATTTAAGGGAATTTCCCCATATTTCTTAAAATAAAAGAAGTTTCAAAAGAAAACAATTCAAGATCATTTTATGACACTATCTCACTAAATATAACAAGTAGATTTAGACTATTGTTTTTAGGAAGAAAGACAATTCTCCCTATATCTTAAAAAATAAGGGACAAATCTCCTTAATTAGAAAAGAGAAGCACATGAAAAAGAAAGGATAATATCACTTTTATACATTATATTTTTTAAATTTTGTTCAATTTATACTTTGTGTTTTAGTTATTATCAACATTGACCCTTAGATTTAATATATATTATAAATTTATACCCTGACACCAATTTAGAGCAGTTAATTTACCAAGATAATTTAATAAACTTATTTTCAAATCAATATTTATATGATTTATTTTCAATTTTTTAAACAATATCTTAGTAAATTAACTGCTCTAAATTAGTGTCAGTGTTAAATTTGTTACAGATTTCAAATCTAAGAATGAATGTTGATAATAACCAACATATAAAATACAATTTGAATAAAGTGTCAAAATACAAGGTATAAAAGTGATATTATTCCGAACAAAAAATAAGATGTTATGCAAACATAGACTACTAATTTCTCATAGAAAGAAATATTTTATATTTGCCTCCAAACTATGTAAAATGTCTTGATATACTTTTGATGATGTATAAAACACCCTCACTTTTAACTTTTTCAACAAAAAATACGCTGACTTTTGAGTTCATACGAATTAAACTTAATTTTTTTACTTTCTGCCTATTAATATCCTCACATCTATAAATTCTACAAATTAATATCCTTATATTTAAATTCTGCAAATTAATATCCTCACGTTTATAATTTCTGCAAATTAATACCTTGATTTTTATTTTTTTCATAAATTTATATTATGAGCTAGTTTAGAAAAGTAAATACTTCTTATTAACTTGTTAAAAATGTTTAAATATTAATTGAAAAAGTTTATAATTATTATCTTTGCGTTCAATGTGGAAAAATACAAACTAGGTGATGGTAAAATTTGCACGAAGGCCACATTTCGATTGTTTTTTTTCAAATAATCATTTTTACCTTTCATTCTAATTTTGTATTTTTTTCTAAATGAAAAAAAATAAACTAAACTAAAATATTTTATTCGTACTTTATGTTTTTTTTAAAAGTTAATGAGAGGTACTACTATCATTTTGCTATTAAAATTTAGTCAATTGGGTATCAGGGGTACAAATTTGCATGAATTTCAAAATTTTAATTTGCAAAAATTTCAATTGTTAGGGTATTAGTTTGTAGAATTCAAAAGTAAGTATACTAATTTATAGAAACTAAAAATTAGGATTTTTTTTTTTAACAGAAAAGTTAAAAATCAAGATATTTTTATGTCATTATCCCTAAAACTTTTAATTTTGTCCTCATAATCTAAAACAACATGTGCTATAATTTAAAAGTACTTGTTGGGAAATCTTATTTATAAATTATATTTGGGATAGAAATGATACTCCTCTTTTCATCTACATACCTAATCGTTTGGGAGTAAAACTAAAATTTTATTCGGAGTAATATGGCACTTTACAAAATTCCATTCAAAGTACAAAATATTCCATTCTTCATAATATGACACTAGATATGTCAAATGGGTTGGACTGCTCATTTGGCACGAAGGCAGGATATGAAAAAATCTGTAACGAGGTGGTTTTGGGCCGTAACAAGCACGACATGAGATGAGGTATTGGACTATGTCGGGCTCTAATTTTTGGACACCATGAGCTGGCACGACTTTGAGCAAAAGTACGATACGAACACAATATGACCCAAAAAGTACGACTTTAGGTACTTTAAAAGAAATTTATTTTTACTGTAACAATCTTAGGTGCCGTTTGGTAGGGTGGAATGAAATTGAATGTAATGGGAATAAGAATGGAAAGGAAAAGAAAGGTGATTATTTTGTTTGGTTGAAACTTTGGAATCAACTATGGAATATAATGGAATTAACTGTACTTTGACTAATATACCCATGATTTTAAATTAATTTTAAAAAAAATAATAAATGCTATCACTATTGGAAAAAAGAAAATATAAACATAGATTCAATTACCAAATATCAAAATAGATTAAATTTTTTATGGTAGTAAAATTAATATTTTAATAATTGCTCATTATTATATACCATATAAATATAACATACAAAATATATATTAGAAAACAAAAATATAGTAATTGGATGATATGAGGAAAAAGATGATTTGTAGGTAGTTTAGTCATGAATATGGATGCAAGTTTTACATTTGGTTTAGTCATAAATATGAGGAAGAAGATAATAATGAGGGGATAAAATATGTTAAATGAGGGGCAAAAAGAGAAAAAGTGGTTAACTTAGGAATGTAATGGCCTTTACATCCATTTTCAAGTGTAATTCTAATTCCTTTATTTGATGTAATGGTCATTACATTGTAAAGGCCATTCATAAATAAAAAGTGAAACCAAAAAATGTAAAGCCATTACATTCCATTACTATCAACCAAACACCACCTTAAGACTTAAATGACCAATTTTACATACTATTAAAAAAACGAAAAAAAAAGAATACTAATTATTAATAATTAACAGTAGAAAAGACCAAGTGCTAAATAAAAATTGATTATAAATCTCACACTAAAATAGCTGAATCAATGTTAAAATTTTATAAGATTTGTTAATAGCCAATACACAATTAGAATTGGCTATTAAACAAAAAAACATATGCATTACCCAAGGGCAAGGCTATTAATTAATTGATTCTTACTCAAACTCATTAAATGAAAATTACTTTTTGTTTTTTACATTATAATATAGATATAGATTAATCGTTCCTTTTTTGCATTAGTGAATTAAATTGAATATTTTCTTTCTAAACAATTATGAGTATAATATGTATTTATGTTATTGAATATACTTTTTTAATTAACTAAATTTTAAAAAATATATAAAATATTAACGGTCATAATAATTTATTGGGTCGACTGAAGTAGGGTATGAAAATACTTAGTAATTTAGTTCTTTATGTTCGGCACAATAAGGGCCTAGCACAAGCATGATACGAGCCCAACACGAGATGTGCCCGTGTTTGTGGCGTATCGAGCCCAGACCAGCACGAACACGCCACGAGATGTTTTGTTAGGCCTCATTAAGCACAACACAAACTAGATGATTATAATTAATAAACTGGGTCTCACATGGACCCTAATTGAATTGTAATTACAATTAGCCAGTAATAGACTGACACATCATGTGGTGCAGACACTGTATGGTGCCCTATATAGAGATGACAATTATACATGCCAACACATTTACCTGCGAGTACCCGCCCTATTAAATATTCGAGTTAACAGTGGGGTACATGTACTAATTGAACAACCTGATTTGGGTACGGGACGGATACGGGAATAGGGGTACCCGCCTTACGTACCGGACCCAGATAATTATATATATAAAAAATATATATTAAGTATATGTATAATTTATGTAAAATACACACATGTAAATATGTACATATAAAAATTAGGTTATATTATTGACGTATTATTAATTTTAGTAGATGATATTGTCATTAGATTTTTTTTCCTCTTTAAATTCATATTTTTTTTTATTTTTTAAATTATTCAAATAATATATATTTTTAATTTTTTATCGAATATAGGCACCCGCCTACCCACGCGGGTAATACCTGAACTTGTCCCACTAACTTAAACGACTAAATAAAGCATGTAAAAGTTTGATTTCTTCTCACATGTACAAGGCCGGGATAGCTATACCCGTCTTGAACCCCGACCCATTACCATCTCTATCCCCATAACATTATTATCTTCCATTTGACATCTGTACGGCACTGTACATATAACCAAAATGAGAAAAAATTGCATTCAGAGGGCGAACATAATTTTTTTTTGGGTCATATTTTGGCTACTCACCAAAAAAAAAAAAAAGAAAAAAAAGAAAGCACAAGTAATTAGGGAGAGGGAGAGAGAGGGATGGCAGGACGAGTCGGGAGCAGGCATCGGAATGAATCGGGAGTGAGCCGGGTGGTGAACTCCGTGTTTGGATTTGTGAGAGTGGCCGAGTTTGAGATCCTCTTCGTCCTCTTCTTCGTCATCGCTTTTCTTATCTTCAAAGATCTGGTTCGTTGCTTCTGTTCTCTTCTATTCCAATCTTCATTTCACTTCAGACTCCTCATCTTATTTATTATAAGAACACAATTATACATCTAGTCTCAGAAGTGGGAATCAATCAATCAAACATAGTCATCAAATTATTTTAAGTTTTAATTGCTAAAGCCCAGACCAGACCAGACCAGACCAGACCAGACCCCCTTTTTGTTTGAGAACTCTAGGCCTGCAAACCAATCAAAGCTGCCCCTCTAAGTTAGGCACTAGGCATTTGAAACTTTGTCAATTTTTATTTTTATTTTCCAATAAAATAGGGACAATAATTACATATGTGCTAATGAGGAGGCTTAAGGCAGTAAAGGTTATATGAAAAAAAAAAAAGGAATTGGAATGTCTTTCTTATATTTGAATTTTTACGTAACTCATTTTAGATATTGATTTATCAGTATAATACAAAATGGTTTTACTTTGTTACTGTTATGCTGATTCACGCTTGCTTCTTGTTGAAAATTGAAAAGGGAGATTTCCTAATTCATTTCATATTTGTGGTAAAAATGCGGTTGGTGACCAACCATTAGAGTTACATAATAAAGAAAGCAACTAACATGTCTCGATGTTTGGCCTTGTCCAACAAATCTCCGCTTTGGTCAAACCCAAAATGGAGATTTGTTGTTTGTGGCTAAAAGAATAGTTTTAATCTCGATTTCTTGCAAGTAGCTTGTTTGTTTTTGGTTTTCTTTTTTTGACAAACAGAAAGACTGCTTTGGATCTTTGAGGTCTTTGGTTGAGAGTGAGTGTAGGACTAAGGCTTCTGGAATATTTCCATGTCTTCTTAGTTATAGTAATTGAGGAACTAAGGAGAATATATGTCATAGAGAAACGAGAGAATGGGAGAATCAAGAGATGGGAAACTTTCGATCATGTATAAATTCATCAATCGAGGTCTAAAATGTTCTGCAATATTCAAGCGTATCTATATATAGAGAATACAAGCTCAGCTAGGGAACTTAGAGGCTAATCTAGGAAAAGTGAATCATATTATACAAGGAATCGGATACCTGCCTCTAAATCACCAATTTATGTGGTAACTCTTGGGTTCAAATGTTGAACTTGATTAGTTCACTGATTTTATCACTAAGCTTCATACCCAACTGAGCAAGTCTTTAATTAGTTCACTAATTTTACCACTAAGCTTTATATCCAACTGCCCAATTCCATTCTTGGTAGCCATAGTAAATGCTGTCTTCTAATCATCTTGGATATTATTCTGAAGTTGTTATATTTGTTTTGGTTCTTGTGGTTGATTACCTTTCACACAACGTCCAGATGTAGCCAATGATTGGTCATTGATTACTCCATTTGCGTATGCAAAAGTTTCATCTTGGTAAGCAGTAAGTCAAATGTCAAGCGTGGGATCTGTATGTAAGACTGCACACTTATTTTTGGGTGTAGTCACTGCGTTTTGACCTGCTTTTGGATTATTAAACTTGTTTTGCACTGATTTACTTTGTCTGTTTTTAATTTTATGTTCAGTATTTTGCTAGACCTAGCACAAATATGGATTATTGTATTGAGAAGTTATACTCCTTTTTTTTTTTTAAAAAAAAAAAAAAGTCATAGAATAGTTATTTTTCTCCTCTCTAGCTGCTTTCTCTCTTCTTTCCGTTCCTTCTCCCTTCATCTTTACTCTTCTTTCTCTCTCCTTTTTGTACATCACGGCACCATTAGGTCTTGAGTCTCACTTTATTTCACTTTGAATAGGTTGAAACTTATTTTCAAAGATCAATTTTCTTGTCTTTTCCAATGGCATATGGTGGCCAAGATTTGTCCTCCTTGATTATGGAAATATGTCTGAAGGTAGGATATTGGCTTTTGCAATTAAATTCAACAATCTATTGATGGATTTAAAGTTTATGCTGCAAAACCTAAGATTCTGGCCACTATGTTGATCTTCCATGGTAATCAGTAGCAACATCCTATAACTCAGTGTTAGAAGTCAGGACAAGAACTTTAGGATTATGTACTCCTCTGGTGTCGTAGAAAGCATTGATGTTTTAGTGAAACTCAAATGTATTTTAAATACACTGACTAGTAGAACACAGTTTATGATATTTGATGTTATAATCAAAATTGGCATAAACTTTCTTTAGAAGACAGTGTCATAAAGAGGGGAGATAGGGGAAGAAGAGGGAGAGGAAGAAGAAAAAGAGTAAGAAAGGGGAAGGAGAAACAAGCAAGAGAAATAGGGAAGGAGAAACAAGCAAGAGAAAGTAGCTATTCCTTATCTATTGACACCAAAATGAAGTCTGATTTCTCTACTTCAAAAGGCTCAATTATGAAGTAGGCCTGGCAAATGCAAACATCGATTACTTAACCTAGATCAAGCCCAAGATTGGTGTCTACATCTAACATTGGTGCACAGTCCTGATCCCTATCACTACGTCAACCAACAGCTAAGGTTGAGGTGGTTTATGATGCCAAGCCATTTTCAGGGATCTAAACTTTATTCAATGGTATGATAGAATATTTGTCCCAATTGAGTATTTTCTCAAAGGATGGAGTTGGAAGAAAGTTTCATAGGTTTACCTGATTGTTCGAAGAGAAGAACTTATAATTTATTGCTATTGACCTTACTTTCTGCCTTGTATCACACATTATGTATAGTATCACAGTTTCTTGTTTTCTGAGGTGTTAAATTTCTCTAAATCTATGTCTGTGGTAGAAAACAGGAATACTCTTAATTAAACAGAGAATGAGAAGTCGTCTTTAAAATTTTGTAAAAAAACAAAAAGAAAAGAAGACACTACTTAACTAGATAATAACAATAAAGTAATTATTTTAAGTTCCTTTCATCCTTTGAAGTGAACATCCATAGTAAAACTGAAATTTTCTCTTTTTTCCTGAAGTGAGAACAAATTTTGACGTCTATGTTTAATATTCTGCTTCTGTTTTACTTTTTTCCTTCCTTTTTTTTTTTTAAATTTTTTTCCTTCCATCCAAAGAACTCAAAGAAAAGCCACGCATAGAATATTTAGGCTGAACTCACACAGCTGATAAACCGAAAGAAAATATCACCCACATGACAATGCATGAGAAAGGTGATCAATGCTTGTTACTGTTTACTGTTTCTAGATAAAATGCCAAAAGGCAAACAATGCTAATGTCCTCCTTTGAAAACATAGGATAGATATTAATTTCTTGATTAGCACCAAAAGCGCTTGAAGAAATGTACATAGGTCTGTAACATCTTTGAGTTTGTTTGCATGCTAGACGTGCTAATCTAGAAACAACAACATCCTATATCAGCATGCTTTTTATTACTTAATTGATCTTGTATTACGTACTTCTGGTTTGATCTAATGTTACATACTTCTTGTTGACCAATTGATTTAATTAAATTCTGAACAGACGTCAAGGCCAGAATACAATCAGATCCTCGTGAAGACGCCGGGTGGAGGTTTTTGGCCTAATTAATTGGAGATTATGGAATTTGAATATTTTGTATATTATTGTTAATTGAACAATTGACCTTAATCTTTTCTGTAATTCTTAAACAAGGTTCTGTTGTTCATGTCTGTATTTTCATATGTGATTACGTGATTCGAAGACAATCAGCTTTAGAATATCAGAACTGTTTACTCAACACAGTTGCCCCCTGTGTGTTGCTTCCCTTTTTATACTTACAAAGATTTTTGTGCATTCGATTCTTCCACTTCTTTCGTACTTGTATTACTATGGTATCTGGGAGAAGGAGAAGGCACCACCTTTTTTTTTTCTTCTTTTGCTGGGATTAGTAGTTCATTACTATCTATTTCTTTTCTCTTACTTCCTTTTTTTTTTCTTTTCTTTTTTTCCCTGTTTTACTTTAGTTGGGGTGGTGAGCATTTAACCACTTTGTTTTGACTTGTAAGCGAGCGAGCAATAGGGAAACCAAAAATGTGGGCGGAAGTAGAGAAGCTAAATAAAGTTGTAACGTTAAATAAAACATAAGCGTTTATGAAACTCTTGGCCAAAATTGGAAGTACACAAATGGCTAATATACCATATATGTTATCCCTTTACTGTTAGAGCATAAAATTTGAGTTGAGACCATAAGCGACACGGACACTAATCATAATTCAACACTTTAATCTCGCATTAAAACAATTTAAACGCGGAGCCACAAAGAATACATTGTATAAGTCACAACGAGTCTATGGGACGAAGCTTCAAGTATATATGTACAGTTTAAAGACAGAGATCATAGAAGTAGCAACCCAACACTTTATCAAAGGCAAAGCAAAAGAAATCCAACACCCAAATGAGAAAAATCTCCCGGCCAGTTTGATTCATACAATAAAAAATTCCTTGGTCCATAATCTCAAATGAATTGAGAAAAATTAGCCCTTCTTGACGGTTTCAGTGGAGGCTTCAAAGACCAAATCTGACCGAGCAACAAGCCTCTCAACTGGAACTTTAGTGACATCTCGACGAATGCCAATATCAGAAACCAACCGGCTAACACAATACATGCTACAACCAACAGCCGCCAGGCCAGGGAAACTGGTGGTCAAAAACCGAAGCGGTGAAGAAACGATGGCACTGGCTGCAGCCAAGAAGGACGCAGCCTGTCCGCTCCTGCCCACACTGATGCTCGTGAGCACAAGCAAGCCTGTCTTGCAGTATATTGCAAAGTCCTCGCAGTTATTCTTGAACAGATCATAGACGCCAAAGCCATTCTGGAGCAGGTAATGGGCACGGTGGAGGACGTGCTCCTGCGCGTCTGAGGGAGCAAGGGTGCAGGTCCCTCCTCGAGCTTTGGCAACAAATAGAGCCGGGTTGACGCCGTATTCGAAGCGATAGAGTTCGCCACCCCAGAGGAAACAGTCTAGGCAAGAAGAGATGACACCATCCAGCTTGGACTGATCGCCGCATCTCGGGCAGGGATTGTCCACAGAATGGGATGGGGAGGAGCTGAATATGAGGCGGTCCAGAAAGGTTCCTGTTCCGATTTCTTGGCCTGCTCCTCTAGTGAAGTGGATCACCTTCCCCTCCCCAACATATATTCCTGAAGGAGTCAAATGATATAAGAACAGTAATTACGCATAAGCATTGACAAGAAGACCAACGATGATGGGGAGACAGTAAGAAAATTAACCGAACCCAACAAGAACAACTTCGAAAACGACTCAGAAATACTCGTCTAATTAATGAATGATCTGTTTCGAAATTAAAAAAAAACTTGGAAGAAATTCTTGCGACACTCTACTGATCTGAGTTCTAACTTTATGCAAGGCTAATATTAATAATTCAAACACAACCCATCTTGAAATAGAAACTACCAATCCAGCAATAACAATAAAAATAATAATATAGAGTGCGTGACAAATGGGGGCAAAAAGGTTATTTTAGATTGGAAAAAGATCTTTTCTTTTCGCGTTGTTGAGAATTCTAGGTGAGAACCTTGAGCAATGTTGATCTCTTCATAACAAACACATTGGGTAGAACTCGCCATTTAAAAACCAGCATATAAAGGGAGGGAGGGAGGGCAATGGGCAATGGGGCAATTGCTTATCAGCTAACAAGTCAAGCGTTAACTTAAACGAAAGAAATCCAACATCCAGATTTAGATTTATATTCAGATTTAAGAAGCCTAATTGTATTTATATTTAGATTTAGGAAGTAAACTAGAAAATTTGAAAATGGAATAAAAACAAATTTAAAAAAAAAAAAAAAAACACAGAGAATAAGAAAGATGAGCGACCGTGGTGGGCGTAGATATATGCGTGCCTCCATGAATAGATGTGATCCCCCGGTTTCAGTTGCTCTCGCTCGATCTTGTTGGAAAACACTCCCATATCTCTGACCTCTCTTCTCTTCTCTTCTCTTCTCTTCTCTCTCTTTCTTTAGGTATACAATTTGGATTTAGGTAAAGAAAAAGAGAAGAGCACGTGAGAGGCAATCGCCGCTAATCGCTTGCTTTCCCTCTACGCATTTGCTTTTTTCATACCTTACCTATGAAATGAATTGCCTTTCTTTGCCCCCTCTCCTCGCCTCATCGCATTTATTTATTATCACTGGATTATTGTTTAATTTTTTTTTCAAATAAAATTATTGTTAATTTATTAGTTATTAGCATTACTCTTTACTTGTAAGTTATTAACGCTCCCACGCTTAGCGTGCGCGCATTCCGACATAATGGACGGATCAAATCCCTACTTTGTCCCCTTTAATATCCCGAAATTCAATTCCGGTCCCCAAGTTTTAAAATGTCCTTTATTTTGACAAGAGATATATTTTTTTTTTATAACTAAAAAGGGAGGAGGGGGCGACCAGCGTGGCAACCCTCCCGGGGCGTGACCATGGGAGCTCCAACCCTGTTCAGGAATGTTCTCCAAGACCCTTTCGACCAGGTCGCCACCGGGCGGTGGAGTGAGTCACCTGAACCCCAACCGAACAACTAGCGAGAATGGCACCCTGGGACAGAGGCCGGAGGCATGGGCTGGCAGGTAGGTACCCTCACATTTAAGACTCCCGAAGGAGTCACCCAGTTTGAACCCGCGACCTCCAACACCCACGATAACAGTGCTGCCACTAGTCACTAGACCACATGTTCGGTGGTTTTGACAAGAGATATTTGGTTAAATATGCATGAGTACACTGAATTTGAGGTAGTGCTCATCTCAATAATCCATAAATGTTCGTAAATATGGATACCCTATTTTAAAAGATCAGATTACCCTCAATAATTTTATCTTTTCTTTATGCCTCAAAAGTTTCGAAGAATATTTTGTTTCTCAAATATAATTATAATCCAAATTTTTTTGTTTAAATGCTGGTATAGTTTAAAATAATTTATTATCAAATTTTGAGATATTTTAGTATAATTTATGTTAAAAAAATCAAATTTGAGTTAATTTTTACTATTTTTTATCATAATTTTGCCCTGTATTATTTAACATAAAGATTCTCATAAAGATATTTTAAGCATTTTGCAAGACAAAAAATAAGGTAGTAGAAAACTTTTATTTCACTTAATACAAATAAAAAAATTGAACAAAAATTAGTAATCCCAATTTGTTCGTGATTTAATTTCGAACAAATTTTGAATCTTCTTTGGACTCATTATATAATTTTCTAATGTAAGTTCAAATATAATTACCTATTTTTAATATTTTAAATCAATTTTTCTCAATAATTATATAAGATAACTTAAGATTTTTGTTTTTATTTTTTATTTACTTACTTTTAAATACTAAATTATCCATTTTTTTCCTCTTCGTTTTATGGTTTTAAATTACCTAATTATTAGGTACCACATATTTAAACCAATATACGAATGTATATATATATATGGGTTATGTTTCAATGGAGTTTTTTATTTTTGCTCCATGAATGGGTACTCTAATTTAGGCCATTGGATTTTAATCTAGTGGTTATAATAATATTAGTAATTTTATAAAAACTAACTATTTATTTGTTAAAATTGGAAAACGTGGATATCCTTAAAACGATAATTAAAAAAAAAAAAGGCTAAACGTTATCAAAACACTTAAAAAAAATCATATATATCAAAATATTAAATAATAATAATTATGATTAAAAAAAATTCCTTAAAAAATCATTCCAAATTGTTTTCCTTAAAAAATCATTCCCAAATCTTATTTCCAATTCAATGAAAAGAGAATTCTCTAAAAAATTAGAATAGGAATAGTTGTAGGCAAAAATAACTTGCTACTGCAAGTCATTTTCAACTTGGCCAAAGTACCCATCCACGGAGCAAAAACAAAAAACTCCATTGAAACATGACCCATATATATATATATGGGTCATGTTTCAATGGAGTTTTTTGTTTTTGCTCCATAGATGGGTAAGTTTGACTAATTTAGAAATAAACCTACAATAACAAGTCATCTTATTAATTATATTAATTTCTAATTCTTTTTTATTTATTTCATTTTTGAAAATTTAATTTAAAGTTTAATTTTTTAATTATTTTTAATTTAAAACTATATGTAATTGTACCTTCAATATTTCATAAAATTTCTTTTTTATTGTACGAAAAGTAAAATCCAAGGTAGTATAATTTTCTTATTATGAATAAGTTATTTTCTTAAATAAAAATAAATAAATAAAACAACTATATTGAAAGAAAATTTGTTTGAAAAAAAAATTATGCGTGAAATAACTTAAAATTTTACATCTTTTGTTTTTATTTATTTTTAAACGAATAAGATAGTTGAGAGTGATTTGGGATTATTAATTATTTTTTACTAGTTTCATTTTCTTATTAAAAAAAAAATAAATTTGACCTAGTCATTAGGTGGCCCATCTTTTTTGTTTTAAATAACTTTCTATATTTATATATGTATTAATTATAATAATTTTTTTAAATAAATCTACGAATATCATTTTAGCCATTAGATTAAAATCCAATGACCCAAATTAGAGTACCCATCCATGGAGTAAAAACAAAAATCTCCATTGAAACATCACCCTATATATATATATGAGTTTTCAATAGAGATTTTTGTTTTTTATCCGTAGATGGGTATGTTTTTTAAACCTGTTATAGTAAGTCACATTTACCTATTGTCATTCCATTTCAATTCCTTGTAAGTAATTTTACTTAGAATAACTATTCAAAAAAATAATTTTTTTTTTATAAAGAGAATAGAATGCAAAAGCTATTCATATCACTAGACATGATATTACGTATTAAGGAAAGAGAAAAATGAAATCAAAATCAGCTTAAGGATTGAGGCAAAAAAACAATCTCGTAATGTGGTTTCGTTGGAAGCAAAACCAATATTCTTTTAAAAAAAATAAATAAAAGCCAATATTTATTGATAGTTTGATTTTAGCTACAAAATTTGTAACTTTGTATTCCAATCGAGCAAGAAATAAACAAAAACAATTTGATTGGCAACATTTTTTTTCCTTCGGTGCAGGTTTTTTTATGTAAAAAAATAACCCAAAAGGACTTCTTACTTTCTATGGGTTAATAAATCTGTAACTTCACAATAATTATTCGTGTGCTAAATACAAAATTATAACCTTTGATGAAATAGATTAAATGGTCTTTTTTTTTTTTTAATATTGAATTTCCATGGAAGAATTTAAGATACAGTAGGTTAAGTTTTATTTGAAATTTTATAAAACACAACTCTTTGGTCGTGTTTGGTGCGCCGTATTGTATTATATTGTATTGTGATGTATTTTATTGGGTTGTATTGTATTGTATTATTATATTATAGTACTATATTTGGTTTTGCATTTGTATTAAGATGTTGTATTAAAAAGTTAATTTTGAAAAATGCCATTTTCGAAACTTTACTTAGAAATATACTATTTTTAAAAAATATTTAGGAAAATATCACTTGTAAAATTACCACTTTTAAAAAAATGATTTACGAAAAAATCACTTTTTAGATATAAATTTAGAAAAATACCACTTTTAAAAAATTATTTAGAAAAATACCACTTTTGAAAAGAATAGAGTGATGTGAGAGAGAAAGTGATGAGAGAGAAATTAAAAACAGAAAAAGTGAGAAGAGTGAAAATTATATAATACTACGTTAAAGTTAAAATTATGTAATACAGTGTAATACATACCTTTTATTCTGTATTAGATAATACTCTCTGTATTATATTAAATTTTGATGTCATATTAAATGATACAATACAAAAATACAACTAAATACAGTATTATGTTTAATTAATATAATACAGAGTTCTTATACAGTGTACCAAACATGACCTTTATATACATTATAAGCACAAATTAAAACTTGCATATACCAAATCTTATGTGGGAAAACTAACATTTTTTTAAAAATCGCCTATATCCTTGTTTTATATGTTTGGCTTTATCACTTGAGAAAGGAACCCGTTGGTTTTTAAATTAATGTTTTAATTTTGTTCTTTCCAATACATTACTTTGTATTTTCTACATTTTTTTTTTTGTTTTTGCAATTGATGAGAATATTTGTCACCAAAAATAAAGGGAAAAAAACTATATTATATCACTTGTGTTAACAACCAAGAAAAAAAAAACCCCTTTAAAGAGGAAAAAAGAAAAAACTCCAGTAGCATCTGGTTGCTAGTATATTTATATTTTTTTTATTTTTGTACAAAAATGTGAGAGTAATTTTAATTGAAAAATTGTAAATTGCAATGTATATGGTTGGATAAGGTTTCACAATTTTTTTCCAAACTAAGAAGATAGTTGAGAATGATTTGGAATTATTAAGTATTTTTCACTAATTTTATTTTCTTAAAAAAAAAAAAACTGACCAATTCATCAAGTTAACCATTTTTTATGTTTTAAATAACTTTCTATATTTATCTATGTATTAATTATAATTAATTTTTTTTAGTAACATTACTAATATTACTATAGCCATTAGATCAAAATCTAATAGTCCAAATTAGAATACCCATATATGGAGTAAATAAAAAATTTCTATTGAAATCTCACCCTATATATATAGACACATATATCCAATTTAGTTTTCAATAGAGTAAAGAAAAACTAAATTTTTTATTGCTAAAATTAAGAAGATGACATCATTATTTTCCAACTAATAAAATAACAAACTTATTTAATAAAAGTAAAATGCTCAAAGTGTACTTATTATAATCCCTACATTAAGAGTATTGTATGCTCTTTGCCATGTGTTTTTAATAATAAAAAGATGATAGGGTGTAAAAATGGACAATTTGATAGATTAGGCACCAAGATATAGATTATAAGTTTAGGGCACCAAAATTGTTAGCCCATGATTGATTACATAAGGAGGGATAAATTGTGTTTTAAAACTTTTTCAAAAACTTTTCAAGTGTATAGAAGTATAGGCCACAATTTTGAAACTTTTAAGCTAAAAGAATAATAATTCCAAGTATATCATATATCAAACATCTAATTAAATAGTTTGCAATAATATAAAGAGTATAATGATAGAGAAAATACAAACTATATTTTTACGATATTTGGCAAATATATTAATTTGCTTACATTTCTGACTCTAGGTAACTTACTTTTAGCATCGGTATCAAATCAAGAATGTGGGCTTAAACGACTTTTTTTACAAATAGAGTGAATTATTCTTGAGAAATTTAGGTGTATGTCCCTTTTTTAAAATTTGCTTAAGTAGATATCCAAGCTTTATATTTTATAGCTAAATGTCCAAATTTAAAATATCTCTTAGTTAATCAGTCTTTTAGTTTCTAGTTTTGCCCTTATTTTATTTGTTCCATGCAATTCTGGAAGCACAAAATCTTCAATTAAAATAGCTTTGACAATGAGAAACGAAACTAGCAATACCATCACAACACGGGAATTATATATATATATATATATATTATATTAACCAAAATTTTAGAGAACAAGATGAAATCAAACATGCATGAATAGATTAAAACGAAAACTGAAGCATGAATTTGAAACATTGAAGCAAGCGGGAGAGAACTGACAATGTGATCAATGAGCGAAACTTGAACAAGTTCTGGCTCTTCGAATCCGCAGAGAGAGACTGGCGAGCTTTGTGAATGGAGGAGAAGGAAAGTGGTTTTTGTTTTAAGAAGAAAAGGAAAATGGTGAGTCATATGGTGAAGGGTATTCTCGGTAAAATTGTTTCAACGGTTAATTTATTGGTCATTTAGCTATAAAATTCAGCTCTTGGTCATGAACTAAGTTTTGGGCCAAAAAATTGCCAGATACCTACTCAGCCCATTATTCTTAGTATCCAAACTTTTTATAGTAAATTTGACTTTGGCTATGTGACATCTAAACTGATAGTATTTAGACTCTGGTGACAATCTCCTCTAAATAGGCCATTCTTTAAAATTTAAAATTAGAACATTTTCTTAACAAACTCCCTTTAAAAATTTTACATTCCAAAATTAGTCATTAATAAAAAATTCAAACAAAATTTCTTTTTCTACCCTTTTTGAAAATACCTCATTCCTTTCTCTTTTTCTTCTTCAATCTTTTGCCTTGATCATCCTAATAATCAAGATATTCTGATAATTATTTTTAGAGTTCTTGAGAATTGGAAAAAGAGTTAGAGTTCTTGAATCACTTTTACGGTTTTTGAGATTTAGAAATAGTTAGAGGTCTTGAATTATTTTTTAGGATTCTTGAAAATGTGAGAGAGAGATAAAGAGTGAGAGAGAGAGAGAGGGGGGGGGGGGCGGGGAGAGAGAATTGGATTTTTGAAGAATTAGAGAAAGAGAATTAAAATTCTTGAATTATTTTTTAGAGATTTTCGAAAAAAAGTTAAAATTTTGAATTTATAGTATGTTCATCTATCACTATATAAACTTCATTTAACTAAAATATTTTCATTATTTAAGATTATTTCAATGACTTGTTATTAATTATAAATTAAGCGGTGTGAAGAAAAAACAATCTAGTTAAAAAAGAAATATTATAATTATTTAATATTATTTGCGTTTATTTGTATCATTTTATTTGAGGTTATTATTGTCCTTTAGAAATTAGTAGTTTAACTAAGGAGTGGGAAGAGAAAAAAAGATTTTTTTTTTTGAGAAAAATTTTATCAAGTAATATTAGACGATACAATAAGCAAAATAAAAATTTGCTAAAAAAAATAAATAAAAGGTATTTTTTAAAGACAAAATAATAATAAAGCATAGACACAACAATGTGAACGGGGGTTGAAAGATGGGAGTCCCGATTTTCGCCGACACCAACTTGGACACTCGCATAGTCATGGCTGTCCCTCCCGACATCACAGCAGGAGATTTCAAGAGTAAGCCACTACCACCGCACCAAACAAATGTTATTCTTAATAATCCATTGCTTTCTATTTTCATTTTCTTTTCAATTCATTTTGGCTTTTAAATTTGTGTTCATTGCCTAGCTACCTGTCTTTGCCAGTTTTGTTGTTTGTGGTCCCAAAAGATTGCTCATTTTTGGGTTCCCGGAAGACCCAGATGAAAATGAACCTATGCTGATTTCAGTGCTTATTTTCTGGCCTTGTTTAGTTGGCATTTGTCTCTTCATTGATTCTTTTTTATGCCTCTTTTTAGGTCTTTTAATTTTTTTTGATAAGATTTTCATTTTACTCAGAACTTTTATTTTTCTGGCTATTGTATGCTTTTGGCAGTTCACCATGGAAGCTAATGTTTCAGTATCCATTTGTTTCCATGACTGCATTTCTTGTCTAAGTTTTAGTGATTGAATGGCAAGCTTGCTTGCTCTTTTTTTTAATTTTATTTTAAAGATACCATCATAGTGTGACTTCTTGTTTGTTTTTCATGTAGTTAGATTTGTTTCGTATTTACTTATCTGTAATGGGCCGTAATGGGAGGGGAAATGAGGAAATGTCTGCTTTCCTATTCATTTATATGTGTACTCGTACATTCAGGACACGAGTTTTGATGAATACCTTACGCAATTAGTGAAATTGGGAAATGATAACTCAATTTTGATTCCTTCTTATTATTCTTCGAATTAGTAAATATGCTCTTAGTCCATGTTTACTAATCAGTGATGGGAATGAGTGAAAAGGGAATGGATGGGAATAAGAAACAATGGGTGGAGAAGGCTATGATTTCCTTTCATGTGTTTACATACTAATTAGTTACACATGAAAGGGAACATTCTCACCCCATTTCCTCTCCATTATAGATTAGTAAACATGCCCTAAAGAATTATTGGGCTTCACCTTTTTTTTTTTTTTTTTTTTTTTTTCCAAAAAGTCAATTTAGTTCACTTATTCCATGGCATACTTGATTCTGCAAAATCTATTGTCTTTTCAGAGTAGATTATGTAACAGAAACTTAATGGCTCTTCTATTTCTTATTGTGATATGCTTTGGTCTATTTTATGGAATTGTAATATTTGTTACTTCTCTTCTTTAGGGAAAATTGAGAGCGTGCACTTTAAATGCTTCCCGGGATCTGGCGAGATCAAAGTTTGTGGACTGATGGTGCATATTTTAGTTGTTTATTTCATTGATTTTGTTTTTTCTTTCGTAATTCTAATTTAACATTGTTGTTATGTTAGGTGAAGAAAAAATCATGCTTCTATTACCTGCCTGACTCAATTCCTATGAAGTATGCATTCCAAGGAGTGAGAGGTACCTGGTTTCTTCACGTTGAAGCAAGAACTTCAAGTGAATTTGTTGGTCCGTACTTACTTGGTTCGGTCACTGAAAATAATGATCTTGTATCTGTTGTTAGTGATATTTGTGATCCTTTGGAACCAGAAAATTTATTTACAAGCACCGATAAGGGTAATACAAAAGGTGAGGGAAAGCAGTATCAGGAAATAAAATTGCAGAATCACGATTCTCCACTTGAAGAGATAAGCAGACGAGTCTATGTTTCAAAGAAGAAAAAGAAGAGTGAGAGGAAAGAGTGCTTCTTGGATTACAAAGCTAGCGGAAATGAGATGGTATGCATTGGTTCAGACATGGAGACTGCGGTTTTGACTGCCAATATGAATTGCAACCACTCTGCATCAGTTAAAGAAGTTGAACCTCAATATCAACAAGCTTCTATATCAATGACAGAGGCCCCAAGTGAAATGTTTTCGGAAGTAAAATCCGTTACTAGCATCATTAGGAGATACTTTCCAGATTCCAACGAGAGTAACAATTTCTCAAGCCCTGCAAGTTCTGATGTAACATCTAAAATTCGAAAGCGGAGGAAGAAACACAAGAAGACCAAATCAGACGATGTTCGCTCCAGCAGTCGAGTGGGTTCCTTTCCCAAGTCTGCTGGCCAGAGTCCCTCAAATTTGTTGCCTTTTCCTTTGCCAAGTAATCCTTCTCAAGGAACATTAAAGGGTACAATTAATAGACCTCAAGTTGGGAAACGCCTCCTAATGGCGTCGAATAATCTTGGGTCCTGTGCAAGCAAAAAGAAGTCTGTGATTTATTTCTGCAGATCTAGAGATAGGACAGTGTTTGGGCTTGACTCTCCTTCGGTTAAGTGGTCGGTTTTTGAGATTAGTGACAGTGATGACTGAAAATCTATGCATTACAATATCACATCCTCTCAGGTTTTGCCCTTACTGTTTGCTAACTCCTCGGGTTTCATGCTAGATAACTTCATGAAGTCCTCATTGAAACTAGCATATGAAAATGAGAGTTGGGGAGATTTTGGGAAGAGAGTGACCATATGGTGGTTGACACTTTCAGGTAATAAAATAGGAGACCCGTTTGGATTAAGATTTTAGATATTATAACGGAAGGAGTGCCCTTTCTGGTGAAGGCTTAAAACTAATGTAAAATTTACCAGAAATTTCTATTTATAGTGACAATGAAGAATCAATGTAAATGTTTGTAGTTGTTATGAATAGATAGAAGATGGTTGAAATCTCTAGATTTCATTGCAGGCGGCGGTAAAAAAAAATGACAAAACTTGACATGTTTTGCTTTTGTTTCCTGAAGAATAACATGTATTCTGTATGGCTTCGTTTGTCATCAAGAAATATGCGGACAAGAAAGTGTGCTGTATGTATCATTTTCCCTAATATATTGATCATAAGAGGACAACTTTTTTCTCCCGTGTAGAGCATTAAGTAAGTGTTCTGATTTGGAGAGCATCTTAGAATTGCTTGGATATACAATAGCCAGATGCCACATTTATTCTCCATGAATTATACCCTAAACCCCCGACTTAACAATAAGTCATGCTAGTCCACATAATAGTACTATGCATACTTGTTCTTTGTACCATTTTAGTCTCTAACCTTTTGATTTAGCAAAAACAATTTAGCATCTTTGAAATTGAAGTTATGGATTCAACTTATAATCTTTGTAGTTTAGACAGTCACTTGGTAACGTAAATTGTTTATTGTTATTTGATTTCTGCTTGCAGATAGAACCGACAAATCTGATTCCACATCTAGTATATCAAGGTACATTTGATCTTTGTCAACTCGGCAAGATGACAAAGATCAAATTTCATGTCTATATGCGTTGAGAGTTAGCATGAGTGTTAGACATATACGTTGCTCGCACTACCATACTAGGGAAGTGTACCAAAGGACAATACATCTCTTGGAAAATCAAAGAATCGGAGTATCCCGCCGAGGATGAGTCGAGGGAAGTTATAGCTCAACTAGTGAAACTCAATCTCAGGAAGTAAAAACTCAACTTAGGCATGGAAGTTGCAGGAGATACAAAATACTTGTATTGAAAGATGAACATGTGCTATCCCATGCTACATTATAACTATGAACACGTAAAATAGTATAGCTGATTGATTAAAAGCATTTTATTTGTTTCTTTTTCGATCTCATGAATCTGCAGGGGAGCATGGTAATAGCGATGCTTTGAGGTGTTTGATCTTTCGGAGACAAGTGCGAGCTCTCTCAAGAACTACTTCAGCTCTGTCACAGCTTCTCTTGCTCGTCATCTCTTTCTTCTCATCAAGCTGTTGATGTGACTGATCTTCTTCTGTTGATTCTCCCAGATCTCTGGTAGAGTGATACTCAGTTCTGCCTTTCTTCCTCTTCCTTTTACTTGTTGATTCTTTCATTTTCCACAAAACCAAACAATACCAATTACTATATTGAAAGTCTCAACATAGTTGACAATATAAAAACAGAGAATGGATTTATAGAAGTTGACTACATGGCTACTAACCTTGAGTAAGAGCAGTAGAAGTAATAATAGAAGCGGTTGTTTGATGAGATTGAGACTGAAGAAGAAAGATGAAGGACTTGAGTTCAAGCTTAAGGTACTCGTAACGGTTGGGATATTGGGCTTCTAGTTTTCGTAGCTCCTCTTCGGCCTCTTCTTCCATATTCATGTCCAACACCTCTCCAAAAGAACGAAAGGAAATGTCTTATATTATATATATTATATCCATTCTTATGTTGTATGATATTATTCATTTTCATTTATTATTTGGACTGTCCATTGTCATGTCCCAACGTACTCCAACAAAAGGAAGAAATTAAGGGAATTACATTTATTAAACCTGTCTGTCTTTGCAGCACTCTTCCATATTCCAATATGCTTTTATACTATTGAAAAGCCAAAAGCAGAGAAAAGTAATAATTATCAAAGATAATAATAATAAGTAGGGCCGTCTTCTTGGAGGAAGCAAGTTTGAAAATATTATACACATGTACTGATATACAAGTGTAGCTATATGTATAAGTCAAATTACAAAGGGGTTTTAGCCTTTGTTGGCCATTTTTAAAAGTTTTGTACATAAAGGAGAACTTTCTTAGTTCATGCACATGTTCTCCAGTAAAAAAATATAATAATAACAAAGAAGTCAAAATGGGCGAGAAGCACGAGGTCCAGGGTTCCAATCCACTGCTTTGTGCTTCTCGAGAAAAGAGAGAAGATGCTGTAAAGCTTCTTATTACTAATTAATGGCTTCAAATTTCCTTTTCTCATTCTTTTTTCTTATAACGAAAAGTGGAGAGGGCGACTAGCGTGGTAATTTTTTCTAGACGTGATTATGGGAACTCCAACCCCGTTCAAGAATGTTCCCCAAGACTCTATCGACCAGGTCGTAACTAGCGAGAACAGCACCCTGGGACAGAGACCGGGAGCATGGGCTGACAGGTAGGTATCCTCACATTTAAGACTCCCGAAATAATCACCCAATTCGAACCCGCAACCTCTAATACCCACGAAAACAGCGTTGCCACGAGACCACATGTTCGGTGGTATTTCCTTTTCTCATCTAAATTACTAATAACCTTCTAGTGTAATTTAATTAGACATTCTTCAATAATTTTACTATAACTCCGTTGTTTACTTTTACCGCACCTTAACTAAAATCACCCCATTTAAAGTTGAAAATTCAATAAGTTCTTATAATATCCTTAATATTCTTTTTTTTTTTTTTTTTTTCAAGAAAGCCCTTACAGTTATGATCCCAGTTTTCCTTTTCCACCCATTTTGTATCTCACCCATCTGCTTGTCTTCTATCGCCCATAAACACCTCAACTATTTACAACTCCGTAGTGTCCATTAAACATTAGCAAATTTACACTCCGAGTGAGGCTGAAGCATTTGGTTCTTCCTCTTCGTTTCCCTATTTTTCTCACCCAAATTTATTCTTTCTATGACTCTCCCCTCATGCTCTTCCCCTATATAGTTCTTAGGGATTAAATTGATTTCATCCCCCGTCAGCAATCATTTTGTGCTTGCAGATTTCGCTTATATATCATTCTTTAGCCGTAACTTATCTTTAAAAACAATTATGAATGCCGACGATTTGTGCATGATCCAATAAAAAGAAATTAATGGTAGTAGAATATAAACAAAACTCACCAAATTGCCTTCATGATTATAACTTGAAGAAAAAACCTTGTTCTACTCAAAGATTTACTGTGGTTAAAGAAGATTCAAAGTGAAAATTCATATATATTTAATTTTTAATAAATGTGTCCCAAGATTTTTTTTTTCCCAAATTTGAACGAAGGGGTAGTGGGGATAATATATTTTTTTCTAATACAAAAAAGTTTACTTAAAAGTAATTTTACTCAAGTTATTTATTTATTTGCCACAATTGTTAGGTTAGTACGAGAGAAAGGGTATAGATTGAACCCTAAAACTCATGATATTGAAATTAGTAGGAGAAACTCATAAAAACAATTGTTTTTATATAATATTTTCATGTTAGTGAAATAAAAGTATTATTCAATTAATTGGTTGTGCGTAATATTATTTGAATAAAAGTTTATTTAATTTTATTAATATATATCTTTATAATTACGATGTAGATTTACAGAAGACATATATACAAATTATTTATAATTAATTAATAGTAGTTCACAACAATATAAATAAGGTTGGCCACTTTATTTATATTGTAGCAAACTTTGGAAAAGTTTGGCATGTCTTGATCAAACTAAAGTTATCTGGTGTAATAGGACTTACACCGAACTATATTATAAATAAAATTCTATTGACAATCTCAATAGAAAAGAATTTCATAGACAGTGATTCGCATTACTCTTAATCTTGAGTTAACTATGATTATATATTCTCAAATATGGCTTTATTTGAATTGCAAATGAGTGAGATCAATTGAGACCAATATTCTCTGTTGTCTGTTAAAACGTACTTGTTGAATTATATAATTACTGTTAGCAATATAGAATTTGGTGAGATAACATCTCTTGGTAGGTTTCGGTATTTGATCAGAAATCTTAGGCCTAAGTGTGTCAATACTGATTTAGTCAAAGAGATATTAACTGATGATTACTAGATAAATCAGTAAGAACCAAGAAATATTTAATTATGTTTTTATGATGTTATGAAAATGGGGTAATTAGTAAAGAATCATTGTGGCAACTAGCATAAGACGTTACTCCAAAATGTAGTTATAGACTGTTGGAGTGTAATTTCAGTCCTTCAGTGGAATAGATATGAAATTAAATAATTAACAAGCCCGTTTAATTATTTGGGAGCTAACTGTATATGTCTCATAAAATCCCTGAGCTAACTTGTGTCAATGGTCACACTATTAATTGACTGGACTAATTAGTAGTTAATTGAGTTGAATTAGGTTGGACTGTAGAAAAAACTATACGCCTGGCCCAGTTACTGGGCCTGGGCATGTAGCACATTCAGTAGGAAAGGGTTGACTTCAGTTTTGGATAAAACTGTTAAGTTTGGTCATTAAGTTATTAATCTTTCCATTATGGTTAATCCCATATATAGATTGATTGTGATTCCCATTAATTGATTTGATTCAATGAACTTAGATATAATTAGATTCTAATTATAGTGAACTGAATATTAACAAATCAAGGAAGAACTAACAAAGTAATATTTGATTGATTGCTGATTATAAAAGGCAATACATGATAGTCAAATATTACAATATGTGAAATTGGGAAACATAATATTCCTAAAAAGGGAATAATCTTCACTGGCCAAAGTTAACTAGTGATTGGAGACAATCACGCCACAATCATAATAACTATAGATATATGGCACTGCTAATGTTTTCTTATAGAGACCTCTTCCTGTTGCCTACAAATAAGAGACTCCAGACATCTATTTCACAGATGACAGAAACTATAACAAAGTTCTGTCAGTTTTTTTGGAGAGAGAAGAATTCACAAAAATGAGTGAATAGTTGATTTCCTGTTCTTAGATTTCTTTGTGAATTAAGCGCAATACTAACTTGATCTTTTCCTGTATAGCATATAGATACCATAGTCTTGTGTGACTATACATAAGAATAGACCGAAAGATCTTTTGGGGATTGGATTCATACGCTAAGTCATCTTGAATCTACAAAAGGTATGACTTTTGAATACATATCTAATATTGTTATTATGAGTTTACATAATGCTCTTGATTGTTTTCCGCTGCGTTGTTTAAAAAAAAATTAGCAATTCTTTTAAGAAAATTAAATTTTAAAATTACTACCAACTCATATTTTTTATTTAGTCTTTTTTTTTTTTATAGAAAAGTGAAGTTTAATTAATGATCTCCACTTAGCACCCTAAGAGTCAAACTCCCAACCTAATACTCAATCCTACCCCATTCTACCCACTAAGCTAGCATCAGGCATTTTTTTTTCTTCTAGTCTTTCCAACACATACTACTCAAGTTTATTTTTGTAATTTATTTTTGTAATACAAAAATTAATTTAATAAAGTGAGATGTGAAGAAAGTAGAGCCACCCTTGCATTATTTATTATCAAATTTATGTAATGACTTCAGTTGCCATGTTGCCTATATAAAATTACTTAAAACAGCATTATACTAAAATGTCAATATCCCTAAAATAATGCAACAACTTCTTCCGCAGCCTCGCACTCTTGGTGTTTCAAAAACGGGGCTTATAGAATTGATAACTAGCGTTTTGGATTTGATTTCGATGGAATATTAAAACGTAATTTATTGACAATCCAAGAAAATTATTTATCTTTGGTTTAAGGGGGGAAAAAAAATAAGAAAACGAAACCCTTCGTTCTAACGCAGAAAATTTTTGACTATCCATATATTATTCAAAATGTTTCTGTTTTCAATTCTAAAATTTTTTGAAAGACTACCAAATTTTTCGAAAGACTAGCAAGTGCAAGTAATAAAAAAAAAAATAAAGAAAAACGAGAGAGAGAGAGAGAGAGAGAGAGGGAGAGAGAGAGAGAGTGTGTGTGTGTCAAACTGCCAAATATATGAAACATAAAAGATTAAGAGATAGTCCCAAAGCACCTCCTCTGGTATCAAACTCTGCGTTTAATCATTTGTTATTAAAAAACCAAAAACATACCCTTTATTTTCAAGACATGCCTTATAATGCGAAGTAACCAAAATAAGCTATACATATATTTTGAAAACATGTTACCAAACACTCCCCTATTACCTAACTAGTAAAAATAATTTTTTTTTTCAAATTATAAAAAAACGTTGATGACGTGTTTGTTTGGTAATAATTTTTAAGATATTCTACTTCATCGATATTAATTATCCTAAGAGCCCAGAAGTTGATAAAAAAGAAATAGAGGTTTCTTTTTCCTGTTTTAGAAAGTATTAGGATACTTATGGATTTTCAGTAATAGAATATTTAATGTGGTATTTATCTATGATAAATCGGGTTTTATGGGATTATCCCCGAGATTAATTGTGTAGATTTTTCATGGAAAAATGACATGGACTATGACATTTTAATAAAATATTCTAAAAATACGATCTGCCCCAATATATTTTATTTTGTACGACTTTTTTTTAAAATTGGACAGTTTTTGAGCTTCATTTTCTTTTCTCATTTTGCACAATTTCATCCCTGGTTTTTGAGTAAGGTTTAGTGGGTGATTTCTAGATTTTCGTTTTCATTTTTCAAAATCATTTCGCCATTTTAGCTTTTAAGTCCTTTTCTTTTTCTTTTTTACTGATTCGTGATTTTCTTCTTCTTCTTCTTTTTCTTCTTTACCGCATCTGTCGCGATTTTTCCTTTTAGTTTCAATCATGGTCACAACTTAGGCACAATTGGCATCTCCAGTTTCCTAATCAAAGGATGTTTCGTGATCGAAGAGAAACGTAACTCCTCCAAAGTCACTGCAATCTGTTTGAGAAATAGGCGAAGTTTCTAAGTTAAAGTTATCTCAAGTTGGAGATAAGAAGAAAGAATCCAATTGGAAGGACCATGGAACTTCTGTTAAAAATCGTCGAGTTAAAGCTCGAGCTAATAGGCAAAAATCGGTATCCTACAGTTTGCGAGGTAAGATATTACAGAAGGAAATACTTTGGTTTCTAGCATTCCGCAAAAAAGAAACCACAATAAAATCTAGGAAACTTTCGTTATTTTCTGTGATTTACTTAGCTACAGTACAATCTGCAAAATAGAAACCATAATAGTTTCCAAGAAACCTTCTTGGTTTACTACGATTTACTTAGCTCTGCTAAAGAAAACTACAATGATTTCTAAGAAACCTTCGTAGTTTCCTTTGATTTATTTAACTACAGAGCTTTCTGCAAAAAAAGAAACTACAATAGTTTCCAGGAAATATTTGTGGTTTCTTGTGATTTACTTACGTATAGGACATTCCGCTAAAGGAAACCAAACTGGTTTCTAGGAAACCTTTGTAGTTTCCTGTGATTTACTTACGTAGAAGACATTCTACTAAAAGAAACTAAACCGGTTTCTAAGAAATCTTTGTGGTTTCCTATAAAAAAAAAAGTTACTTATTTACTAAAATATCACCACATTTTCTAGCTCCCAAAATATTTAAAAAAAATACTCTAAAAATATCGTACGAAATTTTTATTATTTTTGAAAGGTCGTAAATTTAGCAATATTTTTAAAACAATAGGTATAAGTGTCCAAAACCCATTTTTCATCTAATTCTCTCAATTTTTTTTCCATCTAATAAAAGGACTACATGGCCTCTTATATCTTAAGTTAAGGGTTGGCAATTCGTATTATCATATTATGTTTAGATCGACATAATTATAAAATAACACGATAATACTTTGACTCGAATACAACACGGTTAATTATAAAAAATGTTTCAAAAATTTAAACTCGAATATAACACGAATAATATACGTGTGATATGACACGACACGTGGAAACCGTTATTAATAAATATGTCATGTATTTGTTTATGATCCATTTGACATGATTATTCGATGTTGACCCGAGTCTTTAATTTTAATACAATTACACACTAATTAATTCAATTTGAAACATATAAAAATATTTAGAATTAATTAAAATTATATTTAAAACATTAAGATATTCCTAAACGTGTCATATATGTGTTGAGTCATATTAACATAAACATGATCCGTTTAATTAAACGTGTTACACACGACATTTTTAGGTTAAGCGAGTTGACCCAAAACTCATACGTTCATTAATCATGTTACACGTGTCAACTCGAAATTGACACAAAAATTAAATATATCATCCAAACCCATTTATTTTATGTCGTTTTCAAGTTGTATCATGTAGAAAATTATAGGCCCTAGTCTTAATGGTGTTTTTAAGAGAAAAACCAAAAGGACTTACACAAAAAGAAAAAAAAAAGTTGGAAGACCAATTGATGTGAATGGAGAAAAATTTATGGACTAATGATACTATTTACTTATTTAGATACGATATAGCAATAGATATAAAGGGTTTAAATGAAAACAAATACCTTGATATATGCACTTTATAGTTTAATTCTTAATTTTTGAGTTCTACAAAATTATACATCTAAATTTTAAATTTTCAAAAAATTATATCTTTTGCGTAAATTTTGAGTAATTTACACTATTGAGAGACAAAATTGCCAAGCATATCATTGATACCAAATAACAAAATAAATGAAAAAATAATTAAACTAGAACAAATAATATAAAACTTAAAAAATATTTATATAAACTATAGAGCTATGTTTTATGAAAGAAATGCAAATTAATTTTTAATATTTTTTCATGTTTGAAAACAAGAAGATGCAAACTTCACTTCATTTTTAGTGTTTAATGAGGAGTAAATTTGTTATTTCGTATATTAAGGATATGATTTTTTGAAAATTTAAAATTTAAAAGTATAATTTTGCAGAATTTAAAATATATATATATATATATATATATATATATATATATATATATATATATATATATATATATATATATATATATATATATATATATATATATAGGATTCAAATTGCAGAAAGTGATGTATACTTCTTTTTTTTTTTTTTTTTTACCAGTGGAGGGGATCATGAGTTGATCAACTTTAGGAAGTTTTATTTATTTAGCTTTATTTTTTAAATAATCCTGATTTCATATTTTTCTGCTGCCAGGCCAATTGCAAATTTTCCAACATTAATTACAATTTACACAGTATATAGAATAGTAACAAATTTAAAAGAAAGAAAACACCAAGTTGGGCTTTAAGTAGACTCAAGGTTTTTTTTGGTAAATAAGTTGAATAAAGTTTAATTGGTAGATAGAGGAGCATGGTTGCCATTGGTTGGCCAACTAATCTTGACCGATTGTTTGAGCCTGTTTTATTTGCTTATCTTTTTCTAACCTTTCCAAGGGAGACGCGTTCTCATGAATGCCATGAGAATGGACATATAGCTAGTGAAGCCCATTCATTTATGCTTATAACTAACATATTTCTTTATTATGTCGTAAGACTATTAATACCAAAATATCGAATCCGTCTCAGTATTCTGCTAAATTTTGTGCGCTAGCTTTAGAATTTTTATGCACTTTTCTTTTCTTCTCTCTTCTTTTCATTTCTTTTTTGGGTTAAAAAGCAACTGATCAACAACCAAAAATGTCCTTTAAAAAAAAAACATATGTTTGCGCAAGCAAAAATAACGTGTGACAATTGTTGTATTATTATATAGATATCCACTTCTATCACCTAGAGTTAGCGAAAATGAATAATTGTAATTGGTCAAATGCTCTTATCGGGAAAAAAAAATTGGTCAAACGTATACACTATTTAAAAACGAAAGTATAGTTTAGGGGTGTCTCAGAGAAAGAGAGACGAATTATAGCAAAAATGAAAACAAATAATGGATGTATATATGCTGCAACTGCAATTCACTAACAAAACAGGAAAAAATGACAATAATCGAAATAATGGGAAAAATCACAAGATATAGACCTCCGCTACTTCTAAAGAATAAAATATGCATATATATATATATATGTATGGCTGAAAAAATGGAAGAAAAAAATGAAAAAAAAAATTACGAAAAAAAAAATCGAATAAGTACTAGCTAGCTAGAGACATATATGAGTATATGCTAGTTTAGGTATACGTATATATAGAATACAGTGATCATACATATATATATATATATATATATATATATCTATAGCCTTAACCTAAACTTACAGCTACTATCGCGAATTCTAATATCATTATTAGCCGAGAGACTATCCACGTTGAGCCTGCACCTCACCAAGAACTTGACCTTGAAAAGCTTGAGCTTCCCTAGCTTGACCCTCACCGGCTGCCTCACCCTGAGGACGATGGGGACATAGCCAGTCTGCTGCTGCTGCTCCTGCAAGGTCCCCAAGAGGGCGCCCGCGTTCTGCGTCTGGCCGGCCAGCGGCACCACCAGCCGCGTGGTGTTGCGGTGGCCCTGGTAGAACTTGGGCAGCGCCCCCTCGCACAGCTTGGTGGCCACGTACCACACGCTGATCCGGCTGCCGCCCTCGTAGTATATCCCGATCTTCTTGTTCGGGTTCCTGGCCGTGATCGTCACGTCGAACGTCGCCGAGAGGCTCTGGTCGTCGCTCACGTTGAACTGCGTCACCTGCAGCTTGTCCACCGAGAACTTGGGCAGCTTCGGGCGGAACACGAGGTACATGACGCCTCCGGCGATGGCGACGACGACGATCTGGAGCACGATGAGGAGGACTATGCAGCAGAGGCACCTGCAGAGGCAGCTCCTTCGCTTCTTCGGCGGCTTCGAGTGCATCACAGGGATGGTCCGGCGGAATGGAGGGTAGGGCACGGCCTGCGCCGGGTCGCCTCTGTCGGACTTTGAGGCTCCTTGTGGTACTAAGGGGACTTCAGGCGTTGGTGGCGCCTCCACGTCTTGGGCTGGATGGACTTTCTGATGATCCGCCATAGAACTGTTTGATAAATTAGGATTTGGGAAGATTGATCAGAGGAGCCGAATATTATTGCAAGTAATAAGTAATATGAATATGAATTATAAGAAAGGGTTTCTTGGGTAGAAGTAGTAAGTCTTATATATATACATATATGTGTTGTATGTATGTGTGTGTATGTATGCTTCAGTTGAAGTTTCGGTTTCTTTGACTTTAATAAGGTAAAGGTAAAGGGTCGTTTTCTAGAAGAGACATTATTATCTAGGGCGGGCGGTTTAGTACGTATCTATACATACCTGAAATTCAACAAAGAGCGCGTCTGTCTCGCGCGGCGTATAAAGTCTTGTACTGTTAACTTAATTTAATGCAGAATTTGTGAATTTTGGAACTTTCTTTGCTTATAATGTTCAAACTCACGCATTCACGCGTTGATGAAATCTCAGTTTAGTTTACGTTACTTTTATATATTTTTATACTAACTAGCGGAACTGGTAAAACATTTGGCCTTCTCCGAAGGACCCTTTAATCTTAAATTAATTACGTTTTAATATGTTATTTTTTTGAGCTATTAATTAATTCCAATATGAAGATTTTTTTCTGGGGGAGATATTTATGGTTTTCTCTATTCAGTGGAGAGAGAGAGTACTTCCTTTCCTAAAACAATCATATATACCACATGCATATTCTGATCACTTACAGGATATATATAAGATATATTCCAGAGTAACGTATATTAAAAGGCAACCTTAATAATGAGACATGATATGAGATTTCAAATGGGTCATGCTGTGTATGTATGTTCCGTAAAATATAAATTCACTCTTGTTTTATATCGTATTCAGCATGATCTAACTAAAATATTGTGTCGTATTTGTATTTGTGTTGGCCAAACGCAAATGCTTTAGGCCCAATACGGATACAGGCACTTTTCGTGCCATATTTATATCATTGTCGTATTTGTGTTAAGTCCATTAAGCACGAACTCTTTGCCGTGCCCTGTTCCTAATTGGTTGCTCGACCCATTTGACATCTCTAATTATGATCATAGATAGTGTGTATGTGAAGAAAACAAAAAACATGGTAAGAATTTTCACATTCCCTTTTTTTTTTAAGGAAGAATTTTCACATTCCCTTTTTTTTTTTCAAGGAAGAATTTTCACATTCACTAGTTTAAGTATAATTTCTTATTCACATAGGCAACCAATGTTTTAGCATTTAACTTTCGGATTTGCTATAAATATGTTATTTTGAATAGAATATATATCAAGAGTTTAAAAGTTCATGTCCCTAAGATTTAGCTATAGGTTAGTGAATAAAACGTGTACATAACATAAATCTGTTTTTGCCATGTATATGGACAAACATAACTTGTCAATTAAGCGAAATGAGCAGTTTACCTTCCGTTTTGAAAAATAACAAAAATATTCCGTGGATTAACAAATGAATATAAATTATAACTCTCCATCTTATTTTGTCAGAACTAGAATTTTTTAAACTAAATAACCAATAAATATATACATTCCTCTCAAGCGCTCAATTAACTTAAAAAAGAGAAAAAAAAAATAAAAAGTTTTATCGATTAATTGCTTTTCTCTATGAGTGTGAATTTGGCTACAGGGTTGGGAATAAAGGTATTTTTTCTTTCTAAATGAATATAAATTATAACTCTCCATCTTATTTTGTCAGAACTAGAATTTTTTAAACTAAATAACCAATAAATAAATACATTCCTCTCAAGCGCTCAATTAACTAAAAAAAGAGAAAAAAAAAGAAAAAAGTTTTAACGATTAATTGCTTTTCTCTATGAGTGTGAATTTGGCTACAGGGTTAGGAATAAAGGTATTTTTTTCTTTCTTTTCTTTTATTTTTTTTGGAAGAACTAAAGGTCTTTTTTTTTTCTTTTCTTTTGCAACTTAAAAAAATGTTAAATTTGTATCAAATGATTAATCAAAGAGGATATTTTTGTTATTTCTCAAAACCGGAGAGAAAATATCGCTTTCCGTCTAAACCCAGAGGATATTTTTGTGATTTTTCCTCATACATCTACTTGTTGTTTTAAATTTAGACTATGAAAGATGAAGCCATATTCAAGTAACAAAACAAATGTTTCACTAAGAAGTATGTATTCAATAATATATAACGTTCGTGTGAAGTAAATTTTAACAATTTCTTGCTCTAGCTCAACAGGAATATAACGAAGATCAAATAACTAAATGCGTTCAATTATTAGTGGACACAAATTCAAGCGCATAATCATAAAACCAAATTAAGTTCTATATAAGATCGCAATAAAGAAATGTACTCGAGCTGACAATTTTACATATAATACTCGCATACTTATTAATTATACATGCATCAACATAATGTACTTCTGAATATATATATAAAACCAGATTATTTACTTATCTATGAAATGTACATAAAATATTTGTATTTTTCACTGAAAATACACATATTATTTTCAACCATAAAAAATACTTTTTACCATTTTTTTTTTTTGTTTAATATTGAGATTTTATTTGTCAAACCTATTCAATTCTTCTTTATATATATATATATATATATAGACGGGCTCTCAAGAGAATATATTAATCGAATAAAAAGCTTCAAACTATGATGTAAAAATAATGATTACAATTTCAAACTCTAAAAAAAAAAAAAAAACAAAAAATGGATCACAAACACAACTAAGAACAAATATGTGGGTTATCTTGATTCTTTAAAAGAATAAAATAACAAGGACCACCAGTAATCTAGATTACTTTCAACACTTGCTCTCGACTATGTTCTTGGCTGACTAGATACCAATTGAGATCCATACCCGTGAAAAAAGAAAAAAAATAAAAACAAAAATCGGACACTAAACAGATCTAGATCTAAGAAGAATATTAGATTTAAGATCTAGACCGGACTAAAATTCACACAAAAAGTGGTACTACAAACTATATCTAAATCTGGAACTATTAAAATTGAAAAAGGAAAAAAAAAAAAAAAAAAACAGGAAGGAGGAGGAAGAAGAGGATAAGGAGGAGAGGCCGGGGAAGGAATTTTCGTTAGCAATTCTAATTCTAATTTCACTAAATAGATTTTTATTATTATTTATCTTGTATTACTAATTTTATTTTGAATTAACCTTTCTTAGCAACATTTGTATTATATGTTTTTAATTTTTAATTGTAAAATGGATGATAAATATAATGTCAAATAACATATATTGGGGTCATCTACTCTTTTATTTCCATTTTAAAAGTGAAAATAATATAAATATAAATGTTTGCTAGCAATATATCTATCAATTTTCAATAAATAGTACATCGAAGATGAAACTTATGACCACTTAAATCAATATAACGATTTTTATATAAAATTCAAAAATTTATTATTGGATTTTTATAGGTGTTTCTTCAACATTAATCTTAGTAATTATATACGCATAAATTAATTTATGAATTTTTTATGTACAAATATATTTATTCCAAAATGTTTTACCATTCTTTCATTAAAATAATTATCCTAATTATATCTTTCATTTCGCGTAATTTGATAACAATGAAAATTAGTGCTAAAAATTGTAGATCCATAATTTTTGTTTTCGTAATAACACTTATTAATGAGCCTAATCTTTTTCTACCAAGCAATGAAATATAAAACAAAAACAAACAAACACACACAAATTTATAATGGTTTACCCTTAATGTAAGAGTTACATCATTTTCAATATGATTAAAAACAAGATTATAAGAAAAATCTCACACCTTACCCTCTCAAGATTTTGCAGACTCTAATCTCACATACCCAAACTCGACAAATACCTTTTATATAGAGAAAATAAATTAGGATAACTGAAATATGTATAAATTTTCAAAAATAACCTTACTAATATACAATTTTTGAGAGCTCTATCCCATGCCACCCAAAGGATGGTTTTACCGCCCCCTTTTAACCCCACATTGACTTTATCGCGAATGTCAATTTATATGTGCGTGGCGCGAGATTTGTATCTAATGTTACAAAGAATTAAAACAAAAGAAATCTACTCTATTAATTACTTACGTCCGTTATATACACTACATGAAGTTTTTATCTTTTTAAAAAAAATTGTTGTAAGAGATTACTCGTAGTAAAAATAAAAATATATATATAGGTTACCAGTCCAGTAGATATTTTTTTTTTAAACTTATGTATAGATATTTTTTTTAGTCGTTGGATAATCATCTAACGGTAATTCAACGGCTATAATAATGTGCATAAAAAGACGTGCATTATTAATGCTATTTCTTTCTCTTATTTTTTATTATAAAAAAACGTGTATGATAAATTTTAATTGGTCAAAATGATACCTATGATAAATTTTAATTGGTCAAAACGATACCTATGTATAAATTAAAAAAAAAATACCTACTAGATTGATGCCCATATATATACTATGTATGTCCCTTATATACATAACATGATGAAATCTTCATCCTTATAAAAAAAATTATTGTATGAGATAATACAATTAATTCGTAGTATATAAAGTGTTGACGGAGGTTTTGTCAACAATGAATATAGGAAATTGCGAGATGTGGCTTGTGTATAAAAAAGATTGATAAATTAAAGCAAATAAAGAGACACAAATTTTATAGTGATTCAGCTCCAAAAAAGATGAGCCTACGTCCACTGTTCTTCACTATTTTCTGGAGAATTACAAGAGTTTCTCTAAACCTCAAGGTGAGAGTAAAGAGAGAATTAGAGAGAGAGAATTACAGAGAAAATGTATAGTGACGTAATTGCCAGATGACTGTGAGATGATCAATTATGAGACTGAACCCCTTTTTATATCGGTGAGGGTGGCTTCAGGTTTCCCAATTTTGTGAATAGGAAACTACATAATAAAATATAATATAATATTGAGATTGGGTGACTACATAATAATTGGTAATTCTCTCCTCTTCAATTAGCTAGTTACCTTTTTTATGGTCTTTCTTCGATAAAATAGTTGACCACATGCTATTATGATCAGTAGTTCCCGCTCAAGTCTTCAACTGAACTTGTTGTAAATTCTCTCAATTCTTCTTTGTTGATGTCGATGATTAACTTGGTAGGTGTAAAGCAGCGATCAAATAGGGCGACCATACCCTTATTGAATCTCTCTCTAACATATAGATGGATTAACCTTTTGTGAGTTTAATAAGGATCGAACTTTTAGTACGCTGAAAAACGTCGCTTCTCCAATAGTAAGAGCAAAAGTGAAGTATGCAACTAAAAAGTGATCTCATTAATCTTCCATAAAAACTAAAGAAGAAGTAGGAAAACACTTAAGAACTATATCGTTATTGATGCGACTGTTTACTAGTGAGCGTTAAAGAGGCTGCAAAATCTTTTAAAGAAGAAACTTTTCTCAACCATAAATTTGAGATAGTGCTCGCATTGAAGAAGTATGCTTCTCATTCTGAAAGCCTCGATCTAGACATGATGCTTTTATGTTGAAATTCTGAAGGTGGTTAATGAAGTCGCCAAGAAACAAAATAAGGTGTGCTACTCTGAAGACATAGTTGATGACACCTACGTCGTTGAAGAACAGCTTGTAGTAGTTGAATTAGTGAATGAGATGAACTCCTTTTATGCTTCTTAGCAGTTTTTTAAGAAGTGTCATATTTTGAATTTTCCTGCAAAAGGTTAGAAAATCCAAAAAATACAGAAAGTAAACAAAGATGTAAATAATACCTGACCTTTAGGTCGCATGCTTTTTAGCTGAGCTTGCACTTTCTTTAAGATGCTTTGCTCCATAAAATAAGAATCGAGTTGTTCCATAGGGTAGATCCATAGCTCGTTATTCAATTAGATAATAGGAATTATTAGACCATCTCGCATAGTAACACAAATACATAATTTAACCAAGTAGTCAATCACTAAGTGACTGATCGGTACGTTATTGCGATTCGAATCCAATAACTTAAACCGGAGTTTAAGTAGTAGGATGGGTTAGGTCACTTATGAAAAACAACACGCGTGAGTGATGCAAACTCAATATTTGTTTTTCAATAGTTCTATGTCAAAATAGGGTTTATAGCAATATATCACATCGAACAATAAACGTTTTGCTTAGTTACTTTACTGTTCGAGGAGAGAAATTGCGTAATACGACATGCTATGGCATGAAGCGAGGAGAAAATCCTAAGATTTTAAGAAATTTTAGAAATTCGGTGATCTAAAATTCTAACCCCTCTAAATGAACATTTGTATAGTCCTTTAGGAAGCGAGTGGGAGATAACATTCTGATCCCACTACCCCTCGAGTTTTATGGTGTTCGAAGACTGCCATAAAACTATAATAGATGAACCAATAGAATAAGACATATTAAGATGATAAATTAAAGGAACAATGCCTTTACTAATTACTTTGAATGACGAATAATCCTCTCAGTTTTATGGTGTTGCAATAACTGCCACAAAACTGTAAGTAGACGACGCATAAGAATGAAAATTTGTATAAAAAAGAATGCATAAACTTTCATTGATAGAGTCATCGAAATATATGAAGATACCCCACGAGCTAGTAGTCGCATAATAGTCGATACGAGATAATGAGACTTGAGAAGAATTACTGAAGAGCTCGTACTTAGGGAGCTCGAATATGATGGAGCTCGAATATAATGGAGATCGAATATGGAGAGCTCATTGATTGAGCAGAGATCTTGTCGAGAACCGAGTGACGATCTTGTTGAGGTTGAAAATAATAAAGAACTCGAACATGGTGGAGAGTTCATGCAATCGAGAGCTCAATAACCCAGTGGAGATCTTGAAGGTTGAAGAACCGAGTGAAGATCTCATTAGGGTTGAAGATAATGATAAGTTCGAGTATAATGGGGAGCTCGAATATGGAGAGCTCAAGGACCGAATGGAGATCTTGAGAAGATCTCATCGAGGTCGAAGATAATAAAGAGCTCGAACATAATTGAGAGCTCATCTAATGGAGAGCTCTATGACCGAATGGAGACCTTGAGAAGATCTCGTCGAGGTCGCATAGTTGCATTCATTCAATTTTTAATCTGCAAGAGCTTGACCTTTTAATCGCAGTGCAAGGTTAAAAATTGATATCGAATTGACTCAGCTCAATCGCCTACTTGAGAAATTGTCTTGATGCTTCAGGCTTTTGCAAAACCTGTTTCCATAGAAAGTTTGTGAAAACTTCAATGGAGTGTGCATGGAAATATGGTCGAAGCTTCGTAGATGGGATGAAAAGTGCTAGTGCCAACTTCTCCATCTTCGGATATCTTGTTTTGGCATCAAGTAATCTTTTGCTTACATAATATACAAGTCGCTGTATATTTTCTTCTTCTCGAATTAATATAGCGCTTGTCGTATATTCGGAAATGGCGAGGTACAAGTATAACTTTTCCCCTGACTTTGGCTTTGACAAGAGTGAAGGAGAACCCAAGTATTTCTTCAAATCTTGGAACGCCTGCTCGCACTTCTCGGTCCACTCAAACTTTTTCGATCCCTTCAGCACCTCAAGAATGGTTGGCATTTGTCAGTTGATCTTGAGATAAACCGACTCAGTGCAGCCACTCTTCCCGCTAGGCTCTGCACATCTTTAGATTTGCGAGATGACTGTATGTCAATCAATGCTTGGATCTTTTGAGGATTAGCTTCAATACCTCGCTGATTGACTATGAATCCCAAAAACTTCCCAGATCCTACACCAAACGTACACTTCTAGGAATTCCGCTTCATCTGATACTTTCGAAAAATTTGTTTTTGAACATCTCGTAAAGATGCTTGACGTGATCTTCAGCTTTCTTCGACTTCACCATCATTTCATCAACATAAACCTCCATTGCCCTGCCTAGTATACTATCATAGCGCCCTTCTCTGATTAACCTTTCGATCTTATCTTTCAGGGCGTAGCAGTTGTTGGTATGGTGTTAAATATCTTTATGATATTGGCAAAACTTATTGGGATCACGTTTTGCCTTATCTCGCTTCATCGGCCCCAGCTAACGATACTGTACCTGATGATTTGTGACCGCATAAATATGATCTATAGGTGTATTCAACTCGGTATAGTTGTTAAATCTCATGGGAGTCTTTGGAACTTCCTGCCTCTTCAATTCGGGCTGCTTCTCAGTTGGCTGCTCATTTTTTCTCTTATTTAACTTTTTGTAATTATTGTTGTTGTTGGTTGTGGTTGCATCTTTAGTTGAATCTTTTCTTCCCT
This sequence comes from Trema orientale, assembly GCA_002914845.1. Classification (NCBI taxonomy): domain Eukaryota; kingdom Viridiplantae; phylum Streptophyta; class Magnoliopsida; order Rosales; family Cannabaceae; genus Trema; species Trema orientale. The sequence continues at coordinate 666,761 of JXTC01000002.1, forward strand.
TCATTTTATGAAGATTCTCGCGTGAAGATTTGACCCTTAGATGTCGACCAACTCGTCGATAGAAGTCTTCAAGAGTTCTGCATTCCCGCTCGAGCAGCTCTTCCCAGAGTTTAGTTTCAGCTTGCACCCCGGCCATCATCAGAGTTAAAACTCCTCCTTTAGGTGGATTGCTGACTTTTGCCAACTCTGAGGTAAAGTGATTAAGATAAGATCGCAGAGTCTCCTCTGGACCTTGTTGAATAGCGGACAAATTGATTAACGGAACAGTGAAATTTTTGGCAGCTTGAAATTGTCTTAAGTACATGGTTTGAAATTGCTGCCAAGACGAGATTAAACCGGGTTGGAGTTCTCGAAACCACTTTTTCGCTGCTCCTGTGAGAGTTACAGCAAAACATCTACACCATGCAAAATCATAGACTTGGTGAAGCTCTATCAGGTCGCTGAAGTGGTCCATATGATCCTGTGGATCAGTTTTCCCATCGAAAGTGTTTATGTTGGGAAGTTTGAATCCAGCAGGTAAAGCAGCAGCTCGAACTTCCTCGTTGAATGGCAATTGACGGTATCCACCAACGAGCTCATCATCCCAACTAGCTAGTGCATCTAATGCGATCCTCAAATTATGAACATCAATGCTTGGAGGAAGAGCATTAGCTGGTGGCAGGGGGGTCTTTGATCATTGTTATGGTGTACGGCAGGTTGGTCAGGAAGGGTCTGCTGCGACCTTTGTGAAGACTCTACTGTAATAGTGCGACGGGATCAACTTCGGTCGTGATGATGCGATATTGATCGCTCACAGCTACGCCGCTGTTCCAGGTATTGTCTCAGGTCCACAGGGTTTTGCCTTGGCTCCCTACTGATCCTCTCGAAGACACTTCTCGATTGACGATTCTGCTCGCTGCTTAGACGATCACGATTGACGGTTGTTCTTCGAGAAGGTTGTCCACAATCAGTGCTCGAACTTCCAGTACGGATTCTTGTGGCAAGTCTGCGACCTTACCTTTGCCCTTGGAGGTGCGATCTGTGTGACGTTCCTGTTGTGCTCTGGGCTGGTCGCGGTTTCCTGCCTCTCGGATCCGAATTCCTTTCTTGGGTTGTCGAGCAGGACGATCTCTGGGGCGTTCTTGTTGTAGTGGTGTGACCATCTGTCCTTCAGCAAGTCATGGCAGAGAATCATTAATCTAGTTAGTGATTTGCTGAAGGTTCACTAGAGCATCCTCCATGCGATCTTGTCTTTGGACAATATTCTCCGGTGCGGTCACGGCAGGTTGATCCTGAGTGGGATCGACCTGTGCAGCAGCAATGCTTTGGGGTTCGTTTTGGCTAACTCCAGCATTTCTGGTAGTGTTCCTAGTGTTTGCCATTATTGAAAAAGTGAAATTGACACTGTTTGCTGGAATAGCCCTCCTTTTAGCGCCAATTATTAGCGGAAATTTTGTCAACAATGAATATAGGAAATTGCGAGATGTGGCTTGTGTGTGAAAAGGATTGATAAATTAAAGCAAATAAGGAGACACAAATTTTATAGTGGTTCAGCTCCAAAAAAGATGAGCCTAAGTCCATTGTTCTTCACTATTTTCTGGAGAATTACAAGAGTTTCTCTAAGCCTCAAGGTAAGAGCAAAGAGAGAATTAGAGAGAGAGAATTAGAGAGAAAGTGTATAGTGAAGTAATTGTCAGATGACTGTGAGATGATCAATTATGAGACTGAGCCCCCCTTTATATAGGTGAGGGTGGCTTCAGGTTTCCCAATTTTGTGAATAGGAAACTACATAATAAAATACAATATAATATTGAGATTGGGTGACTACACAATAATAGGTAATTATGTCCTCTTCAATTAACTAGTTGCTTTTTTTATGATTTAGGAATGTCAACAATTTGTGGCGGTCAAAAAACCACATAACATAAAGTATTTACTATTTGTTTTTCATCTTTTCTTATTATTTGTGTGTAATATAAAACGTGTGTCACCGTGTGTGTTACAAAGAGAGAAACGTGGGAAATAGAAATGTAAAAGCGAGTAGTACGAAAGAGAAGCATGTGCGGCTGTCTCACCTGTCCGCGGCCACGCCTTTTCATAGCTCTTGGAAAATAAGCAAAAAATATTTGTCTTTGGACCCAACCCACCCACACCTATGTCCACTATTATCAATTTTCGTGTCTTCCTTTGTAACAAACATATTCTTCGTGTTAAAAATTGTTCACATCCTTAATTAATTTTTCTCTTTTTTCTTTTTTGAGCAATTAATTAGTAGTAGTTCGTGTTTTAAAAAAAATAGTACTTACATGGAATATTGAAATTTTTTAAATACAAACAATGTATACACTGAAAAATAATATTTGATCCCTAAGGAAAAAAACAATATTGAAACTTGAATTTAAATCTTTTTTTTTTACCTTGAACAATATTTTGACATTATTACTATTTTAAACAAAAAATTAAATAACAATATTACAGTTAAGTAATGAATTTTTCGTCTTCGAATTGTTCACAAATACATCGTGATATTGATGCATGTCAAAGACATTACCACACTAAGTACAAAAGAGCAAATAGGGGAGCCCTATTGGACAGTGTTTTTCATTTTTTTTTTCTTTTTAATTTTTTTTTCTTTTTCTAGAATATCTTATATGAGATGTTTTCAAGACCATTGGACAAAAATTGTGCTGGCTTAATTTTGAAGATAATATTAGAGCTTCTTCAATGTACGTAAATGCTATTGTTAGAGTTACATTTGACAATAAATAAATAAATAAATTTAAAATAAAAGTTTCACACCAAATTTAAATTTTTACTCCAATGCACAAACTTAAAATGCTATTTTTATTGTTTAATAACTAATAAATTGATTTTGTACTTAGTTGAGTACTGAAAAAATGTACTGATTGAATATTAAAAAAATATATAAGTAATTGATATGTAGCATTAGAAAGAGTGAATTTTAATAAATTAAAATAATAACATTATGCTACACTTGATGTTATGTGATACTAATTAATTAGTAGAGTATACGTTAAATTTGACACAAGAAATAGCATTGCATTGGAAGAAAACTTTTGTGTCTTATATGCTAAACTATAACATTATAGCACAAGGAAATAACCTTGCATTAGAGATGCTAGAATACAGTAACCACAATGTTCTAACATATAACTAAAGTTAAATTAAGTTGGCTAAACCATTACTGACTCATAATAGAAAAAATTGTTCATATATCCCAATGCCGGGACTTAACTTCAGGATGCCTATGAGGTGGACATTCTTTCTTGTCTTCCCTCCTAAGACCACCTTCAATGTAAATGATATTCTTAGAGTTACACTGGACACAAAAAAATAGCAAATGGTATCTTTGACAACGAATTTAGAATTTTTATTACTGCACTATGCTATTTTTAATTTGTTATTATTTAAAACGTTATTTTGGAATGTGATAAATTTTTTATAATTAGTCACTAACTAAAATATTAAGTCACAAATAATATGATAATTATACAATATGGGGTCAATTAAGAAAATGTGACGTGTCAAAACTATACTAGATAAGAGAAGGCTTTCATATCCTAAGACAGGTGTTAATTTCTTATTGGGATATTGCCAAATTTATCAAGAAGCTTGTGCTACATCATTACAACACTATGTGTCGCAGTAGTATTGGCACATTTGTCAAGCTTGGAGTGGGGAACCTACATCAAATCACAAGTCGCCATGTGGCATAAATAGATTGAACCACTTGTTATTCTTAGTTGGGTGACATATGATACCCATCGGTGTCAAGAATTCATTGCACCTCGTCACTAAGCATGAAGTGGCAATGCGCAAAGCTTTATTTTATTTGGAAACGACACATAGCTCGCAAGGTGTCAACAAGCCAAGACCCCCAAAACCGGTTATATCACCTGCATGCACCATTCCAATTGCCTATATAAAGGCTTGTATTCCTTGTACTGAAGGAGAGAACTGATGCTCGTGTACTCTATTTACTCTTTAATATTATACCGCCAAATAAAACACCAAAACTTTTCATCAATTCCATATCTTCATCCACATATACATATTTCTCTCACTTCTTCTTTATACTGTTGCCATCTTTTTGATCCTTTGTCCATAGTTATGTATTACTCCATTTATCTTTCCCTTTCTCTATCTTTAGCCAAGCCATAATTCATCTTTCCTATTCACGTTTTTTTTTTTAATTTTATCTTTTCCTTGAACACTTATCTTTTCCTTGAACACTTCTTCCCTCACAAAGACCAAATTACTCCTCGTACATATACATACATCTATATATATATATATACTCACATACGCATCTACACATCAATATTCTAATTTTCTGTCTATCTATTTTTCCTATCTCGCACCTAATTTTGTGGTTCATTTAATCACAAAATTTATTATCTTTATTCCAATTTCATAGATTTTGGGGTACTGACTACTCCACGGACTCATGTTTCATATCTTTGTGGTGCTTACAACTAATATAATAATTAACATTTAAATTCTGCAATTTAAATTACTCGCAGATCCGTGTGGAAGAATTGTTTAGCAAGCTGAGTTGTAGCTTATAATTAACATTTATCTTTCTCTTTCTCTATCTTTAGCCAAGCCGTAATTCATCTTTCCTATTCACATTTTTTTTTAATTTTATCTTTTTCTTGAACACTTCTTCCTTCACAAAGACCAAATTACTCCTCGTACATATACATACATCTATATATATATATATATGGGTGATGTTTTAATGGAGATTTTTGTTTTTACTCTATAGATGGGTACTTTGACTAAGTTGAAAATAACTTGCAATAGCAAGTTATTTTTACCTACAACTATTCCATTCTAATTTTTTGAGAGAATCATCTTTCCATTGAGGAAGGAATAAATTTTTGGAATGACTTTTTAAAAAAAGACAATTTGGAATTGATTTTTTAAGAAAGAAGTTTTGATAAAATATATTCCTATTTAATAGTTTTATATATAGTGTTATTGTTTTTTTGAGAATATATAACGTTAGTTTCTTTTTAGAGGATATATACCGTGGCTCTTCATCGGTTGATTTTGGTTCTACATAAAAAAAATTAAAAGAAATATTATTTAATAGTTATATATATATAATTAGTTGTTGTTGTTTTTTTCTTTTTTTTTTTGAGAATATATATAACGTCAGGCTTTTTTTTAGGAGATATACAACATTAGTTTTGAAATTATAAAAAAGGAAGAATGATTTGCTGATTGAAACGTTTTGATAAAAGAATTAGTATTTAATAGTTTAATATATACGGTCAATTGTTTTTTTTTTAATACAAATACATGAATTAACAATGGAATGGGAATGGGAAAAAAAGAATGGGAAAGGAATTTAAAAAAAAAAAAATTATCCAACTCATAGGTCACAAACAAATTACCAATTTCTTAAGTCATAAATAACTTTCTATATTTATATATGTATTAATTATATTTTCTTTTTAAATAAAATTACTAATATCATTATTACCATCAGATTAAAATTCAATGGCTCAAATTAGAGTACCCATCTATGGAGCAAAAACAAAAATCTCCATTGAAACATAACCCATATATATATATATATATATATTTTTTGGTGAAAATCGTATATATATATATACTCACATACTCATCTACACATCAATATTCTAATTTTCTGTCTATCTATTTTTCCTATCTCGCACCTAATTTTGTGGTTCATTTAATCACAAAATTTATTATCTTTATTCCAATTTCATAGATTTTGGGGTACTGACTACTCCACGGACTCATGTTTCATATCTTTGTGGTGCTTACAACTAACATAATAATTAATATTTAAATTCTGCAATTTAAATTACTCGCAGATCTGTGTGGAAGAGTTGTTTAGCAAGCTGAGTTATAGCTTATATGACCCTTATTTGCAACTGCCCACATTATTTTTTACTACTTTTAATACTTGTTGATCCGTGATTCTGAGTTGTTTAGCAAGCTGAGTTGTAACGTATACGATCCTTATCTGCAACCGTTCATATTAAATTCAATATTTTACATTCTTGTTATTTATTTTCAGTATTGTTTATTTATAGTTTTGACTGAATGGCTGGAATCACCTATGTCAGAAAACTAACTGTCTTTTTATTTGTTCTTGACCATATGGACGGTATTATCTGTGACAGAAATACTGGCTATCTAACGCGTGGTAATGGTCATTGAAACCACTCACACCTGTTTACTTGCAGGTTGAGTTGTCAAAGACGCCAATAATTTTCTGATACGTAGAATCGTATCATTATAATTTTTCACATCATTTTCTCTATTTTCTACCACTATCTTGTTTATTATTAATTAAGTATTCTTACGCTTAATTAATTTCTCTCTAATCAAATTACTAAAAAGCACTCCCAGAACAAACGTTAATAAGTTAATTTTGTAATTAGTTGAGCACTAAAATAATGTATTGAGTGAGTATGAAAAAGTGTATAAGTAATTAATGAAGCATTAAAAAAAAAATGTGTATTTTAATAAAATTTAAAATTATAAAATTATGCTATACTCGATGCTATGTTTGAGATCATGCAATATAGTACATGTTAAATTTGGCACAACGAATTGCATGGAGCCTGGAGGAGGATTTTTATGCTATATGCTGATAAGTTGTAGCGTTAACACAATGAAATAGCATTTTAGTAGAGATGCTCTTAGTATTAAGGTCAGTCGATGAAAACATGAAGCGTAAATATGATGGAAAAATGATCTCGCTCACGATGGCCAAACTGAAACTGTAAAAACCCATTTTTGAGGGCATAATGGGGTTTTCACAAAAATTCAAATTAAAAATAGTAGGAAATGGGTTATTTTGAATTTGGGCTAAAATGAGAAAAGTTTATGAAAGTTGGGGCTGTTTTGTAATTTTCGGGGACTTATTTAAAGAGAAACTCAAATCAGGGGCCTTTTTGCAAGCCTAGAAGTCTGAAAAGCCCAACCACGTCAGCCATTTGGCAGATGCACCCCAAATTAACCCAAAATTCCTAAAATTACACCATTGCCTTTCACATTCACGACCACTTTTCTCGTCGCCTTCTCTGCCCCTCGACCCCAGACCGCCATCTGCCTCCACCCAGATCGATGCCCTAGCCCAGCCACCTCCCATCTCACCCATAAAGCCATTGTTCGAGCCTGTGGATAGAGAAAGAAGGCTGTGAAGTCAACGCCCTCTCGCGGTCATTATCGGCAAAATCAATGCTATATATGGGTCTTCACCTTCGGCAAGTACACCCCTCCCAAGCCAGTGCAAGCATATTCTAATCTTTGTTTGGGTCTAATTTGTTTCCTGTGAGTTTTGGACATTCAATCATATTCAATAATGTTGGTTTGAGATACGATTTTTCGTTCGGGCTATCAACATGAGATTTCATTGTCGTCTTTGGAGTATGCTCGTCATGAAGTTTGATATATAACATAACTATGCTTGCATCTGGGCATTGAACTCAAGGCTGCAAGGCTAAGGATTACTTCGTTTTGCATGTCAGTGATCGGGTTTCATCTTGAACCCTAATTGGATAAGTAATGTAGCTATACTAGCTATTTTCAATGTTGCAGATGCGCTCGTGACCTCAAAATTGCCATTCGAGGCTCAGGTGGAAAAGTCACCTACCAAAATGAGTGACTCGAGCCTCGGAATTACTTCCTGAACCTCCGATTAGCCGCTCTTTGACACCACAAGCATCTGAGTTAGCTATCACGGTGAGGTAGAGACTCAACTACCATATTTTTTATGTTCGTGCTGATTAAAAAATTGATTATGTTCCATATTATGACCTTTGTGAATATTGAATTTTGTAGACAATTATGATTAGTTTTGAATGATGTGCACTATATTGTATTGATTTAGAATCTTCTATGTGGAGAAAAAAAAAACTTATAATTTATAAATAATACAGCTGTTATAATGTCCGATTTTATAAAAATCTAAAATGACTATTTTATGAAAAATCAGAGCATTATTTAAAAATAAAACTTTTGAATGTTTATTTTATATACTTTTTCATATTGGACGTGCCATAGGATCATATACGAATATTATATCAGAATCATGGGTTTACAGGTAGCACTGTCTACCACTTTTAGTGCAGAATTCATAAATCTGCATAGAGTCTTATTCTGGTAATCTCCCTTATGGCAGGTGTAAGCACTAAGTTGTCCTTCTGGGGTATTTTGGGTCGGCGTTAGGTCTGGTTATATTAATACTAGCATGCTTAGTTCATGATGAGATAATCCGAGCTTATGAGTTTTGAGTGATTTATATTATATAATAGATGAGTTGATTTCTATATTTGTTTGTGATTTCATATATATATATATATATATATGGTTGCCAATCCAGTATGTATTTTTTTTTTTACCTATGTGTAGGTATTTTTTTTTTAGCCGTTGGATCATCATCTAATGGTGATCCAACGACTATAATGATGTGCATGAAAAGACGTGCATCATTAATGTTATTTCTCTCTCTTACTTTTTAATATAAAAAAATGTGTAAAAAAAAATTTTCATTGGCCAAATTGATACCTATGCATAAGGTAAAAAAAAAAATACCAACTTATAGATATATATATATTATCGATTTGGAAAATGATATATGTATATGGTTTATGAAATCTTTTTGGATTAATCTAATAATGCAGGTACTTTCCACCACAAAAAGCTTTTAAAAGGTAGCTATCCTCCTATGCTCACCCTTCTATGCTCCTTCCTCAGGTGATGTCCAATATGATATAAGCGGTCAAAAGTCGGATTAGGAGACTATCTTCTTTTAGTAGTTCATTTTCTTGGTAATGCATAAAACTTTTGATCAAGAATCAGATTTTTGTTATTATTTGAATTAATTAGAACTTATTTAGCATTAAACCAAAAATATTACTTCTCTAGCAAAACCAAAAATATTACTTATGATTCTAGCTATAAACTATTATGCCACATTAGTATTCAATGCTTATGTGTGGATGATGATGACGCATAGACTTGAACTCAATAACGCCTTTCTAATTAATTATCAATCTATTTTTAGTAGTGAAAACTAAACTGTAAGATTGGTTCACTAGTTGGAATTTCCAATACTTTTTGAAAATAGAACTATTTCACAATTTAAAATTTTTGGACATTTTTATAAATAAATTAGTCTTGGGAGTATGGCGTGGGTTACTTCAGCACCGTAGCACCTTAGTACTCGAATATTGGCTCGAGAAATTTTCTCTAATCGCTTTTTACTTTGAAAAAGCAGTGGCACTTTGTATCCTTGAACCGATAACTATCTTTTGGCTAACCTAACCTCCTCTATCCCTAGAGACCAACAATGGGTGGTAGTAAAGAATATTCACCTATTGTCCATCGTATGCCTTTTGGCCTAATCTTAGGCCTTGACTCACCCTCTATGGACAAACCTAGCAGAGGAACCCTTAGGTTTTCAGGACATTAGATTTTCACCAATATTTGTATTACTTAAGCTGATATTCTTACTTCCGCTTCTCTACCACTGCTTATGGGCAAAGTTATAAGAACAAGACTTTTTAATACTTTGTCATGTTACAAACCCAGTTGAGAGTTTGAACACCATACTATTTCAACCAAAAATATAACCCTATTAAATGTATAAATCAAATTTCATTTTTTCTAAATGTAAGTGAAATTTCCATTCTGCTACTAGCCCGGAGTTCGGGTCATAAAAGAAACAAAATAAAAATTTAACAATAACAAAATGATGCTTTAATTACCAACACCGTGTATAAACTATTAAAAGATTAAAAAAATGACAGCTAGAGTTTGAAAGAGGGGAATCTATTACACCAAATCTGTCGATTGAGGGTTTATTTTAGTTTTTTATCTACTCCTACATATCATATGTTATTGGTTAAAAATCAAATTTGTAGCGGAAAAATAGACCCAAGCATATCAAAAGAAAAAATTCACGAAACTTTTTAATTATATGAGTTTACAACGTTAATCATAGAAATCTGATTATAGAATAACAAAGAATAAGATTCATAACCTCTTGAAGCCTACAAATGTATCCTCACTTTCCTGTTTTCTAAACAGCATGTTTTTCAAGCCAAGCTCCAACACCAATGGATTAACATATGTACGTAAAGAATAGTAATCTCATATTATTCTGATATTGCAATATTCTCAACACATGAGATTGCAAGGTTTGTTTCTATAGAGAACAGGCAAATTCTTTTATTTTTTCTCTCTTACTTTTGGAGGCTTTGTAGAAAAAATAACACTTATGCACTTTCAGTGCTAGGGTTTCTCTTTTAATAGCTTTTAATTAAATAATTTAATAAAATATTTAATTAATCTAATTAATTAATTAATTAAAAGATAAAAGCCCTTCTGGCCTTCTGGGGTTACAGGCCACCTACAGGTTTTCGTGGTTGGCGTGTAACACCCTGTCCCTAATGGGTGTTTTAGTTTTTCTAAAATTATCTAATATTATATTTTCCTCAAATATCTCCATTATTTGCTATATTATATTCAAAATTTAAACATAAATTAATTAGAAAATTATTATGGACCCGTTTGGTTCACCTATTTGAATGTGTGTATTTGAATGAAAATTGTAGAATGTGTTATAATTGGAATGGGAGACATTTGAATGGAAAAAATAGTAGAATGTGTTGTAATTAGAATGGAAGCATTGGAATGGACCATTCAAAAACACCTCCTCCCCTCCATTCTCATTCAAGACAACAAAAAAATCATTTCAATAGTTAACTTTTTGGATGGACCATTTAAATGGAAAAATTGAATTGTTGAAACAAACACACATTCTAAAAGATCATTTGAATGGAAAAACTGAATTGTTGAAACAAACACACATTCAAATGGATTTTCCATTCTAATGGAATGAAATGGTTGAAACAAACGGGGCCATAATCTCTTTTAAGAGAGTATTTTGCACCAACTATAGAGATATTCTCTCTATAGTTAGTGTGTGAGAGCTATCCACTAGCAATATACTATTTATTTATTCAAAATTAATTAGTAAAATAATAATGATTATTAATTATAATATGTTATTAGAAAAATAATTTTCTGAACATATTATCAAGTGTGTAATAAAAAACTTATGGACCTCTAATTTAGGCTCCAATAAATTTTGATAATTAACTAAACCTTTTAATTAATACTTGACTAAAAATTTGAAATTGCAACCTTGCAATTACATAATTTATTTTACTCATTAAACAGTAAGCAATCCATTGATTTAATCACTACATATAATTCAATTCTCCATAGACGATTCGTAATTAAAACTAGGCTAAATTCTTTTTACCTCTCCTATTATCTCTTTATCCTTATGTACTGTTAATTCTCTAATGAAAAATTAATTTATGAATTTATTATAAATGGAGTACTCAAACTGTTTAAGTCCTAAATTAAGACACTAGGGAATCATCTTTCTGACTTCTCTCATGAAAGAATGGATTATGGGTGGCAATTTGGATTATTACATAACAACATGACACGATTTTTACGGGTTAGTATTGACAAAAAAAAGGTGTGAGTTGAAATTGGGTCGACCTGCTTGACGCGAATTAAGAAACGGGTTGGATTTGGATCAACCCGCCTGACATGAAATTGACTCATTTGATCCACTAATAAATATATATATAATTAAATAATAAAAAATATTCTTAATTTAAAAACTAATAAAAAAAGACAAAATAATATAAATTTTTATTGTGTATTATAAATAAATAGTGAATACTTTAATTTGTATAAAAATATTTTCACAGATAATTTATTATTATTTTTCTAAATAAGGCTAAAATAGTCCTTAAAAAGAGAAAAGAAAATAATAGTAAAATATGTGATTCACAAACAGGTTGGCACGTCAAAAATAGGTTGTGAGTTAAGTATTGTTTATCTAAACGGGTCGATTTTAGGTCAACCCATTTCTATGTAGGTCAAGTTACTGTTGAGGATTTTTTTGACATGTTATGTTCGGGTTGAACAAATTTATGTATATTATTGGACATCAACCTGACAGAAACTCAATCCATTGACATGAATTGCCACCCCTAGAATGGATTCCGTATATATAAGTTATATTCTCAACTATCCATCTTATTATGTTCCCAAGATACAAGTAATTCGGCTTGTTTAAAGACGAACTTTAATAAGTAAGATAAAAAAACACAATGTTATAAAGAATGTATAAATACTCATGATTAAGATTGATCTATATATGATCTTCTTTTGATATTATTTGAATTCTCAACAGTCAATAGAATTTATTTGAAATTCAAATTACATCTTTCTTATTCCTATATAATCTTACTATATAAAGTACCTACATTATAATATCACCACATCAATAATCCTGATAAGATTATAACATTCTCAATGTTGAGGGACTGTACTAATATTATTTAATTAAGGATACTAGCTTTAATTAATTATTACGGATTTTGTTTAGTGTATTATCCATAAACTTATATACTAGGTTATTGTCTATGAGAAATACAAAATATGCACAAAATTAAATAAAAAAATATTATTCCCTTCCCTAACATGTGCCTGTTTATTTTTTCTACAGCGTGACAATGTCAAAGTCACCTTAAAAGTTCAAACAAATTACGTAGTTCTTTGGGTTAACTACTTAAAAACTTCCCCATTTTTAACTTTTTTGTAAAAAATAGCATGACTTTTGAAATTCTACAAATTAATAACCTCACTTTTGAAAATCTGTAAATTAATATCCTCACATTTACGATTTCTGCAAATTATTATCATCACTTTTGAATTATGCAAATTAATACACTAACATTTACGATTTCTACAAATTAATAATCTTAACTTTTGTTTTATTTTGTTTTGTTTTGTTTTATTTTTTACAAATTTATACTATGAGCAAATTAAAAGATGCAAACATCTCTCATTAACTTATTAAAAATATTCATACATTAATATATTATTAAAATTTATTTTATAACTACTTTTTTTGGTTAATTGCAAAAAAACACAAATTTTTTTAAACCTCTCTTGTTCTTCTTCCTTTTTTTATACAATTAACCATTTTTGTTTCTCGTTCTAACTTTTTATATTTTATTTAAATGAAAAGTTAAATAATCTAATTATAAATATTTTTCAGAAATTTTATTATTGTTTAATAAGATTTTATTAAGTTAATGAGGGCTACCACCATCTTTTTATTATTAAAATCAACTAATTGAACGTCAAGGGTATAAATTTATAGGAATTTTAAATATTAGGGTATTAATTTACAATAATTTTAATTGTTAGGGTATTAATTTACAGAATTCAAAAGTAAAGGTATTATTTCACAAAAATTCGAAAATCAGAGTATTATTTTTCAGAAATTTAAAAGTGATAAAATTATTTTACAAAAATTTAAAAATTAGGATAATTTTTACAGAAAAGTTAAAAATCAAGTATTTTAATGTCATTATCTGTAGTTCTTTTATTAATTATTAGGGATTGAATATTTACATAATTCTTTTTTTTTCTCCGAAAGAAATGAATTATCACATATGTCAACATCGTAAAAAGTGTGCAAGAAACTCTAATTGCGACATTTCATAATTGGCTATTTAAAAGGAAAAAAAATGGAAAGTAAGTCTTTGGCCTAGCGTGAGGGTCAATGAACGTACAAAATAGACGCTTCCAAATATAGCAATATTGAAAGGTTTAAGTTCAAATCCACCAAATACATAGTCAATTATTTCTGTTACAAGTAATTTTAATTAGTAAACTTCATGTGGTGTTGATCACTACTGATGCTCCATAGCATCATATAGTGTTAGAAAATAATACTATAAGCATCAAATATACATAATACTATAATAACATGTCAGTCTATTATAAAAAGATACATATAGAGCAACCATTTTTTTTTTTCTGGAATGTAGAGCAATGAATTGAAGGCCAAGTTATTTATTTTTTTTCTCTCTTTGTGTGTTGCTTTTTCAACGTCTTGTCTTGTGCACATAATCATACCTCAGCAACTACTTGATTTCAATATACCATGTCGTGATGAGGGCGCCTATAATATCACCTAACACCTTTTACCTGGACTTTTTGAACAATGGGCCATGGCTATGAGACAGACTTCATCTCTCTCTTTCCTTCTTTCTTATTTTATTTTCCTTTTTTCTGTTAAGAAAAAAAGAGGGGATAGTCTTGTAGTATCATATTAAAGCATCTACATCATATGATTCATATTATATGTTATGCGTTTGTGCTGATGTAAAAAAATTTAAGCATTTGTGCCAAAAATAAAAAAAGTCTCCAATATGATGTGAAATTTAAGCATTTGATTCTAATTGCAATGTTGCTATTATTTTAAATTTGAAATATACATATATACATACCTTTTATAACTTACCAAATACAAAATATCTCTTTTATTTTTTATATTTGTTATGTTTTTACTATTTTATCCTCGTCCAGAATTATTGAAAATTAGAGTTGTCGTTCACTACTTTGCTACTTATATTGTCATACTACAAAAATATGGAAGAAACACAAGTGGGGGAAAAGTGCAAAAAAATATCCACACTTATTTCAAGACGTATCAATTTACAAGGTAGAGTTGAATTATCTATATTGTTCATTTGTATAGATCATGAGTGATTATAAATTGATAGAAGAGCAGTGATTATATTGTTTGGCTTCATCAATTTAATGGTAAAACCACAAACTAAACTAAACCAAGCCATCGGCTTATTTTTATTTGATTTCACTAGTTTCGAATTCTAAGGTGAAACTAATGGTTTGGTTTCATGGGTATTTTGTTTTGTTTTGAATATTTAAAAACATAATTCTATCCACAACAATTAAATTTAAGTACTTAGTTTTGTAAATGAGTACCTTTAATTCAAAACTCAAAGAAAAATATGATAAAAAGAAAGTTAAGCTAAAAAATTTACATAAAATTAGACACCCATTAAATTTGTTGGGTGAAGTATACAATAAATTTTATAGACATTTAATGAAAGAAAAATATCACATTTTTTTTTTTAAAAAGTGGAGCTTAACTAATAACCTTCACTTTATTATCAAGAAAGAAAAATATCATATATTTGACTATATAAATATATATATTTTTAAATGAAATTCTTCATAGAATTATATTAACGACTGATTAAACGGCTCCATCAAATACAATAAATATAACTAAAGGTTCCAAAAGAGACAGCAAACTCCAAGCCAGACCTTAGAGCCATCATTAGCTTCTTGAAGGCATCCAACAGTAAACGCCACAGCAGATCCCTATCGTCTATCAGTAGCTGCCATAGTAGACCCTTGACATTAATCAGTAAATGCCATAGCAGATCCTTAGTATTCATCAGTAAACACTATAGTAGACTCCTGATATAGTAAATCTTATAGATCTTTCTCTTAAAGCTTCAAATCTGAAAGAAAACCTACAAAATACTAACAAAAAACCCACATAAGTCTAGAATCAAGTGATATAAAAAATTCATAGAATTAGATCTATGGTACACAACCTTTACAAACGTTGAAGGACTTATTACAATTTAAAAAATAAAGAAAATAAATATAAAAAAAAATCTCTACGGAAAAATATCTAAGAGATCTCCCTTTTTAGTGGGTTATAAACCTAAGAAAATCTCATAACACTACCGTAGCTTCAAGACATAAGCTGAGAGTAGAGAAGAGATGGCAGAAAAACTACAAAGGAAGGTAAGTTCAAAACATTGATTATATAAATATATACAACTTATAGAATTATTTATATGTATATATAGATGTAGAGGCTAGCTCCAATAGGTATTTTAATACTTATCATTAATTACAAAAATCTCGACTGTCATATATTGATTTAACGACTTTGATTTAATGGTTAGTTGGCCAAAAAATATTTTAAGTATTTATTGCATGTTTTATCTATTGATAATTATTTTCTATATAGTTTTGAATAATTCCTTTATCTAATAATGATAATGTTAGTGTTCACATTTATAAGATTACTAAAATGAACGATTATAAATTCTTGAAACTAATTAATTGCAATAAAATAAAAAAAGAGTGTCAAACTCATTGTTTTACACAAGGTTCTTCTCTCTTCTTCAGACCTCCAGAAACTAGAAGCCACAACTCCAGATGACCTGTGTTGTGGCTTCAGGTCCCTGGTACTCCCGGGTAGTATATTTCTTCACTCCTTGCTCCGTTTTAATCAGTTCCAGTTCTATTTTGCTCATTTTCCTCAAAATTGACCTAAAATTCAAAAGTAAGATAAGTAACATAAAAATAGTAAGAAAACCAACAAAATCTTATGGAGAAATGACATAAAATATAGACAGAATTAATACCTATCAAATTCCCCCATATTTAAGCTTTGCTAGTTCTCGAGCAAACAAAATCAAACTTAACTTATCTTAACTTGACTATACGTAATTGACTTCCAATTTTGCAATTTAAACCCTATTTTTTAACCTTTACAAATTTATACCACCACATTAAAAAATTTCAAAAATTTGTAAGATCTATGCATGAAATATCCAATTTGTCATTCGTTAAGAACTGAATCCGAACAGAGAATAGCTTATTCTTCTTGCCTAACACATATATTGTGTTGAATCAACATAAAACGAAAGAGACAAATAGAATTTATTAAGTTTATACATAACCATTTCTTTATTTTTATTCTTTTTTCTTTTTTTTTTCTAGGTTTTGGTTTTCAGACCCCATCTCACCATTAATGGAGTTAAAAAACTTCCAGCAATTAAATTTTTAGTTTCAACTTCGACAATTTTTCTTTTTATGATTTCATTCAAAACAAAAAGTGTACGATTGGAGGTGGACTTCAATTTACAGGACAAANAAAAAAAAAAAAAAAAGACAATACAAAAACAAATAAAAAAGAAAAGAAAACATCTTGTGAAGAAACGAATTGGACTGAATCTAAAATGCTATTTAGCGAAGCAAATCAGAAAAAAATATATATATAGGTGCCCATATATATATATGAACATACCCAACGCCCACCCATGTCTCATAAAATTACTTATCTCGCTATTCAGATAATTTTAGTAAAAAAAAAGAATTTTAAACTTGGTTTCAATTGTTTTTTAAGATTTGAACAATTCTTTGAGAGAGACTGCACTTTTGTTTTATTAGGGGCATTTTAGTCAAAAAATATATTTTTCATAGATTTATTAATAGGGAGCTATATTTAGCGGTATAAAAACACTCCTAAAAGAATTAATTTTATAAAATAAATTTCTATTTATGTTAAAAATACTAGAGTTCCTAGAGTACCCACTACCCTTTGGCCCCACCATATGCGTTGCTTCTTTCCTCGATCATCTTCTCTGACTTCTGTTGGAAAATTTATCGGAAAAAACAAAAGATAAAAGCCAATAGATGAACATCAACCCAAAAGAATATCAATATTCAACTAAACGAAAGATAAGCCAAATACGAAAGACAACCTTATTGTACTAATTGCTGCATACCTTCATTGATAAAATCAAAATGGAGAAAACCTCAATTGATGATCCGATATATAGAGCAACAAAATGGAGTAGTTGGATGGCTAAAACTCAGCGATCAATCTACTCCAACCATCATCATCTTAAGCAGTCCATTCAAGAAAGGGATTATTTTAAGCTCTACCGATAATATTCATATTTTAAGCTCTCTTTTTCGCATTTTTTTAATTTAAAGATTATTTTACTTCTATAAGATTAACTTTTCTTGTAAATTGATTTTTATTTAAGGGTTTATAATTATAAGTACGAAGTGAATTTTTTTCTTAAAAAAAATGAAATAGTTGAGAGCTTGAATGAAAATGAAGTGAATTAAATCAAATGGTTTTTGGGGTGTACCATTTTAAATTGTCCAATGTAGTCTTTGTAGAATTAGTCATCAATAATAATTTTTTAAAAAATAATGAAACAAGTGTTTTTATGCCACTTAGGTTGTAAATATAACCCTTTATTAATTTGAGAAAGAGTCAAATTACCATATTTTTGGAGCATATATTGTCTAATTTCTCAAAAGAAAAAAATGATAGATTGCGAAGAAGGAAAAACAAAACAAGATCAAGATCCCGAGGCTATTAAACTATTCCACAATAGTTTTGGGTCTTGATTTTGTTTGGTGAAAGAGTTTAAACACATTTTTTTTTTTGTTCGGTAAAGGGGAATGCATGAGTGGAGTAGAGCATAGTACAAGCTGCACGGCATACAAAGGAAAATTTTGGGCATATAGAGTAGGAAAAATTTGGGCATATAGAGTTTTAATAGTAAAAAGACTATAGTACCTTTCATTAACTTATCTTACCACTTCTTTTGATTTGATATGAATCCAAAGTTAAAAAAAAAAATGCTTTCCTTTTTCTTTTTCTTGAATTTGTTTTAAATACATTTATTTATTTACTTTTCAACGAAAGGTAAAACATTTCCTGATAATATATTATTCATTAAAAGTTTTTAATAAGTTAGTGAGAGATATTTTTATCTTTTAACTTGTTCGTGATATAAATGTGCGTAGATCTTAAATGGCAGAATATTAGTTTGCGGAATTCAAAAGTTAAGTTAGTCTATTGCAGAAAAGTCAAAAATCAATATATTTTTATGTCATTATTCAATCAAAAAAATTATATGTATAAAATAGGAGTACTGCTGATACAAAAAATCTAATGTAATTCTCAACCTAATTTCCCTTCTTTCATTACCAAAAGAACCTTAGATTATTCCAATGCAAATGCCATTTCTATAATCAAACTAAGTAATAACAAAATTAAAAAAGATTTAAAATTTTACTTTAATACATATTACCATTTAAAATATT
This sequence comes from Trema orientale, assembly GCA_002914845.1. NCBI lineage: Eukaryota > Viridiplantae > Streptophyta > Magnoliopsida > Rosales > Cannabaceae > Trema > Trema orientale. Next base: position 685,589 of record JXTC01000002.1, read on the forward strand.
TATTTTTGAATTTTATTATTTGATAATTAATAAGTGAATTTTCTAATTAGTTGAGTATTAAAAAAGTGTATTAATTGAGCATTAAAAAGTGTGTAAGTAATTGATTATAGATTAAAAATTAAATATTAAATGTTTTAATATGAGTTAATTGTAAAAAATCTCCTGAATTTTGGTCTTTCTATAATTTAAATCTTATACTTTGGTTTTAGCCACAAAAAAAAAAAAAAAATCCCCTATATTTTGATTTTTGCAAAAAAAAAAAAAAAAAAAAAGAAACCTTCAAAATAAATGTTGTAACTATTTAGAAATAAAAATAACATTAATCTAATTGGGATTCGCAATTTTTGGAGAAAAAATTTGTCAAAATATAAACATAGAGTACACATTGTTGGAATTTCAAAACGTGAATTTTTTTTTATTTTTTTTTATTTTTAAGAAGCCAAAACATAGGGTTTAAATTATAGTAATGTCACATTTCATTTTTTTTTTTTGGCAATTAACCCAATCTAATGTTACTAAAGTGGTACTTTTATAATAAAAAATCAAAGTTGCATTAAATGTCAGATTTAACACTATGCTATACTTGAATATGCTTTCTAAGGTATGAAGTAGGAGAGAATGGATTTCACAATTGGGGAATAATTGGGGTACACATTTAATATTAAGTATTTTCAAATGCTAAATTTAGCATAATAAATAACATCTTTTTGTAGGAGAATTTTTGTGCTATATGCTAAATTATACATTAGCACAATAAAATAGCATTGCAGTAGGAATACTCTGGCTCTTTGGTATAAGAAGTTGTTGGGCATGGGAATGGGAATCTTTCAGATTCTTATATTTGTTATGAGTTTTGTATTTTTTAATCCATGAGAATTTGAAATATTAGGAGTTGAGTTTGACATGATTTGAGGTAATACAAAACTCATCCAGACAGGTGGTTTTCACATTAAATCTCCATCTGAATCTGTGGACCCCACAATAAAAGCACAATATTTTTATTATAGATTCTCATTTTAGGCGCAACCAAAGATAATTTTCTGACATTCGTAGGAAATTGAAAAAATATTTTATTGTGCAACCAAATACAATTATTTAAGTTTATGAACAATCATATTACCTTCTTTAGCTTCCTCATTAATCTGAAAACTTGGAACTCCCCGTTTCTATTTGGTGTAAATCTTTAAAAAGAAGAAAAAAAATTCTTAGCATTGCACTGATATTTTTCATACAATAGTCTTTAAAGCTACGTCAAACTTGGCTTCTTAATGATGTTTGACTGTCGCAATTCTTTACCAAGATATGGTAATCACAATAGTACAACAACATGATAAATGTTTCAAAATCTACTATACCAAACACCTAATAAAATTTTGGATGAGCCTTTTTTTATGATAAATGTTTCAAAATCTATTATACCAAACACCTAATAAAATTTTGGATGAGCTTTTTTTTTTTTTTTTGTTTGGATGTATTGGTACAGATTGTTTACTTTTACATTGTTGCATGAAATCTGACAGACATAAACAATTTCAGAGAAAACTTATAAAGGGGAAAAAAAATGGACCCATCAAATTGTTGGATAAATCTTAGACACTTAAACGTGGCGTTTGGTTGCTAAATATAATTGGAAAAGGAATGAGAATGGTAATAGGAATAGAATGAAAGTAGAAACGGAATAGAAAAGAAAATTGATTGAGTTATTTAGTTGACATGTTGGAATCAGTGTCTGAATAAGAAAAATTATGTTAGGTTTATTATGGAATGGAATGTAACTAACATTATATAGACGAAAATACCCTTACCATTAGAAAATTGGTACAAATGTTAAATTAGTACAAAAATTGATTCATTTATTTATTTATATGTATTTTTTACATTAGAAAATTCTTTTTTAAAAAATAACAATTTTAAAGATAGATAGATTATTTTCGTTCTTTTTTATTATTATAAATTATAGTAAAAATTATAGGGGATGGCTACGGTAGGGGCGTCCCTACGTAGGGTCATGCCTTAATTATCGTTGGATGGGAATCTGTGGGGAATAACGGGAATCTGTGGAGAATCTATTTATATACAGATTCCCATCCAACGGTGAATAGACAGGGCCTTACATAGGGACGCTCCTACTGTAGACACGCCCAAAATTATATATTTATATGTAGTATATGAGTATGAAGTGGCACTATCCTGAAAATAACACATCAGGCCATGCATGGCCTGATGTGTTATTTTCGAAAAAAAAAAAATACTCACGTTTCTTTATACATCCAACTTATCTATAATATCTAAAAACTAGTATATAAGTATATTTGATGGCTAAATGATATTAACTTTAAAACATGACATTATTTAAAGAATAATTATGGCACAAAAATAGTGAGCTTGGAAAGAAAAAGCCTTTCCATCCATTTAGTTTAGGATAGTATTTGATGGAATTGTTCCTCTATTTGAACGAGTATTCTTACACCAAAAAAGTAAACTAAACATGTGAATGTAATCTCTTTAAAAATTATGTTTTCGTTCCTATTGCCATTATTCCGTACCAAACACTAACTTAAATTTGTAAATCTACTAAAATACAAATATCCGCTAAAATTTGGTCAGAAAATTTTTGAGTCCTCCAACACAACAGTGTAAAGCTAAACATTGAAGCTCAAACCGAAACATGTCCTTTCAGCAATGAATTACTGTCATATTATTGTGAAAGTTCGTGTGTGGTTTACAACATCCCATGTTACACACGGAGAGTCACAAAATATCTTCGTCGTAAGATCCTACATTGTACAATTGTTTCAAAACCGAAAGAAAAGAAAGACGAGAGAATTAAGACAGAGAAATGGCGGTAGGGTGGTGCTCCTCCACTACTGCCTTGGCGCCACAATTCCCCAGTGGTATAATAACATGCAGAAGAAGAGGAAACGACACCTCATCCAAACCCCATTTCTCATCATCACCTCCTTCTTCTTCTTCTTCTGCTGCTGCTGCTGCTACTGCTACTTCTACTCGTCTTTCTGTCGTTTATGGGGTTACGAAAGCCAAAGCTCGTCGTTTATGGTGGCGACACCACCGCAACCCAATCCCAATTCTCAACTGCACCACTTCCAGTACGGACACCGACCTCCAAGAGGAACCCCAATCCGAGTCCCTCGATTGCGTCGGAACAGGGCTCGACGTCGAGTGCCTCGTCTCGTCCTCGGACGACCAGACCCAGACCCAGACCCAGACCCGAACCGAAACCCTGACCCAGCAGAATCAGTCTATTACGCTCGAAGAAGCGTGGGAATTGGCGGTGCTGGTCTCCCCGTTCTTCTTCTGGGGTACGGCTATGGTGGCCATGAAGGAGGTGCTTCCAAAAGCTGGCCCTTTCTTCGTCTCCGCCTTCCGTCTCATCCCCGCCGGCTTCCTCCTCGTCGCCTTCGCCGCCTCCCGTGGCCGCCCCTCCCCCAAGGGACTCTCCGCTTGGCTTTCCATTGCTCTCTTCGGCCTCGTCGACGCCGCTTGCTTTCAGGGTTTTCTTGCTCAGGGCTTACAGAGGACCTCCGCTGGTTTGGGCAGTGTAAGTTGGTTTTGCAACACTTCAGTCTCTTCTTCTCTTAAACACCCGCCTCAACTTAGCGCTGTGGAACTCAGTTAGGATAGTTACATTCGGCTACTCTTACCGTAAATAAACAATTTATCAAAGGAATTGATTTGTTGAGTCATTGCAGGTGATAATTGATTCGCAACCTTTAACAGTGGCTATACTTGCGGCATTGCTATTTGGGGAATCCATTGGTTTGGTTGGAGCTTCTGGGCTTGTGCTCGGTGTAGTAGGACTATTACTTCTGGAGGTAAACTTTCTTATTCTATTTCTACTAAACTTGTTGTTTGCTTCTTTTGCTGTCTGCTCTTTTTTACTCGTCTATTTTCTTTCTGATAGCTATAAGAGTTATTCTTTTCACTTAAAATTCTCCAATTCTAGCTTCATTTTCGTGAAAACATGGATTGCTGCTCGCGTAGTCGACGTATTTCGTGTTGCTTCTTCAATTTATGGAAGATACATGCTACCAGATTACCTCAACAAATTGCTAGTCAGTTTTTTGTTTTAATTTTTGTGTAGAAAAAGTTGGAAGGTTATTTGAGTGTAAGAAATTATTACCTAGTATTAAGGGTTTATTCACTCAAGTCATAGGGCTGCCTTTTTACCAGAAAAATGGAACAAAAACATTGTGTTCTTAGAGAGTTTCTTGTTTCTTAATTTTGGATTACGGCAGCACTTACAATTAAGTTTCAAAACATCCAACCTGTGCTGAAAAAATTGGGTTGCTAATTAGAGGCTTGATCTCATATTTGCTATTCAGTGTTTGATAGGAAATGAGATTTCATCAGCACACCTAAATGGGGAAAGACTTAAAAGAAAAGGCACGAAAAATTGTACAGAAATGCTCCTATATTCGAGTTAATAGTTCGCCCAAACAAGTCTCCTTACGAGCTGTAACTTGGTTAATTTTGGATAGGGTGTAGGAATTACAAGGTTTTAGTCTCTCGGACAGAGAACTTCTACCATTTTGTCAGAGCTTGATAACTAAGACTTAGTTGAGAGCGTAATAAGGACGATTCAGGTCCACCTCCCATACTACTATTCACTTTTTAGTTATGTTGAGTTTATTTATTTTGGATTTATGTCATATCTTCTGTAATTTTAATTCTTAGGTTGTCCCATTTATTTCTTTTAAGCCTTTATTTTGTTGTTTTAAGGTGTCGTTGTTGATTTAGGGTTGGTATTTGGACTGGCTTTGTTCATCTTCGTGTTGTTATATTTTCTTTTTGTTATTGTTTTTGGCTGTCACTTGGCTACTTCCTCCTTCCTTTATGTTCTTTTTCTTCCTCTCTCTGATTCCGCTTCGTCTTAGGATCTTCGTTCTTCATTCTTGTTCTTTACTTTGTCTTTCATTAGTTTTATAGTGGCTTAGAATTAAAATTTGAACTAAGGATAGTACGTCAGAAACAAAATGAACACAAGTACTCCGAAAAAAATAGACTTTTATAGTGGCTGATTATGTTATTGAATGCCTTGAACTGTAATTTGAACCTTTCGTTCTTTTTTTAATTATTATTTTGCTTGGATAAACTAAAACATCTTAATTATTTAGTTCATCTATGAATTGATATTTTCTGTTTAAGCAGTGTTGGGCAAGTGACTTAACTACCAATTGTGATTGCACATGTACATTGTAGCATTTAGGTTGTCCAATTTATTTCTGTTTAAGCCTTCTTTATTTTGTTGTTTCAAGGTGTCCTTGTTGATTTAGGGTTGGTTTTGGATTGGCCATCACTTGGCTTTGGACTGGTTGTCCATTTATTTCTGTTTAAGCCTTCTTAGTTTAGTTGTTTGAAGTTGTCCTAGTTGATTTAGGGTTGGTTTTGGACTGGCTGTCACATGGCTTTGTTCTTCTTCGTGGTGTTATCTTTTCTTTTTGTTATTGTTGGCTGTCACTTGGCTTTCTCTTCCATTTTGGATCTTCCTCCATCTCATTCTTTTTCCTCCTCTCTCTGATTCTGCTTATCACCTGTCTTAGGATCTTCCTCTTTTCTTTCTTGTTCTATAGTTGTCTTAGGAGTTATAGCTTTATTTGTTCGTCTTTCAATAGTTTTATAGTGGCCTAGAATTAAAATTTTAGCTAAATATAGAAAAAGTTAAAACAAAAGAAACATAGAAACAATTCCAACAAAATAAAATTTTATAGTTGCTGATTATGTTATTGAAAGCCTCGAACCGTAGTCTGAACCTCTTTTTTTTTTTTTTTTTTTTTTAATTTTTATATTTTGCTTGGATAAAATAAAATTTCTTAGCTGTTTCTTTCGTCTATGAATTGCTATTTTCAGTTTGAGCAGTGTTGGGCACGTGACTTAATTACGAATTGCGATTGTATATGTACATCAAACACATAAACACAATCCTATTGCAATTGGTATCTCAGGGGGAAAAAATTTAATGAAGGCAAATAATGGATATCCATAATTGGTATATTGGCCTGCTGAATGTAAATGATTAGTATGTGGATACATGTATATCTAAATCTTGTCAATGATTCCTGGTTGCTCTCCACTTAGGCAGTTAAACTAAAGCATCATTATCGTTGGAACGGAAGAATGGTAGTGGAATGTGGTTTATCAGTCTATTATGCAGTCCAGAAAAGGTTACGTGAAATATATGGATGGTTAAGACTTTAAATGCATCTGTATGCCTTAGCTCACAAAACAACACAAATTCATGTGCTAGGCATGCAACTGAGCAAAAGATGGAATGAGCTTTATTAACGGCTTTTGTGATTTGTGGGGTGGTATAAGCACAAGTTTAGGATTGTAAGTTATGTCAAGAAGAGGTGACACTGGTGGGTGTTATTTGGCTTTTCATATTTTCTGGCGGTAAAAGTTGATTCTGCAACATATTGGCAGTAAGATAGACATGAAATTGAAAATTTATTTGTCACTTGTCCGACATATGGGTATCAAAAGAAAGGTAAAAATACAAGACTGACGTCAGACTTTCCTTTATATATGATGATGTAAATACCCTATGTCGATGTCTAATATCTGACTACCCAATATCTAAGCTATTTCGTGGTTGACCAACATTAGTTTAAAGTCGTATCATCAGTTCATCATATCATCTTTAAAACTTAAGAAAGAAGCATTACGCATTGTACTGCTTCTCTTTGTGAAAACAATAGTGATAAGAACAGAGATAGAAAAGTGGGATTTGATATTGAATAAGAGCTGATAGCTCAATTTACACTGTAGAACCTCAGGTGTTCGAGAGACCTGGGGCTTTCCTCTTTGAGCCAAGCTCAATACAATCACCAAAAATCCAATGAACCCTCTTTCCTCCCGCCTCCTCTTCCCTGGTTTTATTCTACTCTCCTCTAAAAACGGAAACAAACTCACTGTCATAAGCTAAAATACATCAGAAAACTTCCTGCCAACACGGCAACACATCTGCACCCTTTTGTTAAACCTGCCCTTTATCATGCTTTGCATACGTTAAATGAATTGGGGTTCTATCAAATTGTTCTTCAATCCTGTTGATTTTGCCTTGTGGCTACTATGTGATGCTACACTGTTGTATACAGGTTCCTGCACTTTCTTTGAATGAAAGTAACTTTTCACTATGGGGAAGTGGAGAGTGGTGGATGCTTCTTGCAGCTCAGAGCATGGCAATTGGCACAGTCATGGTCCGCTGGGTTTCCAAGTACTCTGATCCTGTTATGGCAACTGGATGGGTAGGTTGTATCAGCTCACTCTTATTGTTGATCTAACCTGAATTTATCATCAAATTGTTGAGCACTTAGATAATTAAAAATTTTGTTGGCAGTGAAATTTTCTTTAAAAACGACTACTTTTTTTCCATCTTCGCTTGTAAAAATATTTTAATCAGTAAACAGTAATTTCGTAATTACAAATACAAATGAGTAGCAGTCGTCCATATAACACTATAAAAAGTTACTTAAGGCAGTTGGTATAAGAACTTATGAAAGAGTTGCCTGGGGAGACTGATCCATGCTATTTCTGTTGCAGCACATGGTTTTGGGGGGTTTGCCTCTACTTATAATCTCTATTTTGAATCATGATAATGCTGTCAGTGGGAATCTCGGGGAGTTTACAACAAATGATGTATTGGCGCTTTTATATACTTCCATTTTTGGAAGTGCCATTAGCTATGGTGTATATTTCTACAGTGCAACTAAAGGTATTATTTTCTATGTTCATCTTTCTATAATAAAATTCTGTGTCTTCATTTTGCTAATTTCTCTTTTTGATCCCTTCAGTTTCTTAAATCCAAGGCGTCAATCATTTTTTCTCTCCTCCCCTTGACTGTATTCTACTTGGTTATGCTCATGCATCTCCAAAGTAGATACACATTCACATAGTGGTTTCCAATTGATCTCTATATTTTCTTTGCTAATGCATTTCAGGTAGCTTGACAAAGCTCAGCTCCCTTACATTTCTAACCCCAATGTTTGCTTCAATATTTGGGTAAGCTCATCCAACCAGACACATGCACAGAGTCAAAACACATAAATACTTGCATAAACAAGCTGACTTGATTGCCATTAACCACCCCCAGACTTTTCTTAGTAATAAGTTATTTTTTCTGCCTAACTAACCAAGTTCTTTACCCATTTTTCGTTCCTCATTTTTATTATAGGTTTCTATATTTTGGCGAGACTTTCTCACCGTTGCAACTGACCGGTGCGGTTATTACTGTGATTGCAATATACTTGGTCAACTACAGGAATAGTGTGGAATAATGCGTACTATCAATGGGGATTCATTTATCAGATGGAAAGATATTAGGGCTGATTAACTGGCTGGATCACCTCTGCAGCCACTACTGCTCACTCGGATGTATAGAGATGTACTCATATTCCTGGGAAATAACTTGTGCGAATCGGAGAAAGAAACTCATAGCACTCGCTTTTCATGCATATATGCAGATACTAGAATCGTCTTGGAATTCTTGTCCTTTGTCAAGAGCACACAATTGGCTACAAAGTTTCATCTTCAACCATAATGAGTATTAGCCGTCTTTGGGACAAAAAATGTGTAATGAAGAGGATCTCTTGATGTTTGTTATAGGTTTAGAATGAATTTAGAGCTTGTAAGTAGTCTTTACTTGGCCTTGTAATTACTTGATGATGGACCTCTTGGGATTTTGAAAGGAATATAAAAGCTTCTCAAGATCTTTGATCTTTGCAAGTAAATTACATACGGCCAAAACTCATAACTCAAAATATTTTTGAAAGGATACGTCTGGGACTCTTGGATTTTTATCAAACTCGTCTCTCCTTTCTTTTTCTGCTCCTACCATGCAGACCAAAAATTAGACTCGTAACTTGGTTGCAAATCAAAAGAACTTTTAGATCAAAATATTTAGTGGTAATATCATTTAAAGTTAGAGCTGTCTAGAGCTTCATTTTCAAAAACGGCTGAACGAATTAGCTGCGCTAGAAAGATACATTGAACCAGTTGTGAATTAAACATATAAAGGTCAATAATCAATAGTTATCAAATAAGCAATAAAGATAAAATCAAATGGCTTTTGATTTAAAAATGGTTGCAAGTTTGCAACAGCTAGTAACACAATGGAGAGTCAAGAGAGTTCTCCTATTCTGAAAACTGAATGAACAAGTTCAAACTAAAGACAACAAAACAATTGAAAAAGGCCAAAGTGCAATCAATCAATGGTCTACAAGAACTACTACTACGTGGATGCAACCACAGAAAATGCTTGAAGCCCTTTGGCAGAGCCAAGCCTGCCCCGTCCAATGCCACCGCTGCTGTGCGGCTGAGCAGCATAAGAATCTCTCTTGTTCCTCTCACTCAGTCTCCTCTTTCCATCTGCCGCTTCATCGTTCGATCTCCAAGTCCGGCAATCCATTGAATCAGCTGAAGAGGACGAGAACAAACCGGATCCCCATTGCTGCTGCTGCTGCACGAAGCTGTTGCTGCCCGAGGACTCTTGGTCCTCTGCCGCAGCATCTCCACCACCTCTTGTCACTGTCACGTACTTGTGGAAGCTCGGCTCTGTCAAGTCGTCGCAGCCGATTACTACCTCAGATTCCACAAAAGGGTCTTTGCTTTTAGGAGTAGAACCCATTAAAGAGTTGAATTGATCTTCGGACAGATTGGAACTGGTTGTAGAGTTGAGGTCCGCCACGGCTTCGAGGATGGAGCAGGCCTTGCTGACGCAGGGAGGGAGTGACACCACTGTGGTTGTGGTTGTTGTTGTGTTCTTCTGGTGAAAATTCTGGATGTCTTCCAGCAGCAGTCTAGTGTAAGATGGAGTCGAATCCGAATTCGAATTTGAATTCGGATGCAACAGAGTTTCGGGATTGAAATCAAGGTCCCGAGATCGCCTAGCAGACCTGCTTCTTGTTATTGTTGGTGTTGGTGTTTGAGAAGAAGATTTATGAGAGCCAGAGATGAGCACTGTCGTCTCAACCGTTGCTTGCTGCTCCTTCGCCCCGGAAACTCTGCTGCCGCTTCTGTAATTAGTCCCCGCATTTGGTTTCTGAACCTAAGGTTGCAATAATACCATCATCTTTCAGCCAACTCAACTGAAAATACCATCATTTGGCACAACAATACATTTGACAAACTTCATTTATAATAGCAAGTAGCAAGTAGCTGTTATGTCCTAGATTTGAATTGGTATGATGTGTTTCAACACAACCAATTTGACTATTGAATATCTTGTTGAACAAACAGATTTGGCATCATTATGATTAACCAATTCAAAATATGTAAATCAAACATTCACTCTAGATCATTTAACCAGTACAAGTTTTTGCAGGTGATTTGAATTGTAGCGGCAATGGAGAGAGAGAGAGAGAGAGAGAGAGAGAGAGAGAGATGTTACCTGATTTGTAACATTGGAGGAGGGTTCCTTGGTAAAGATTTCATCAGTTACTCCCTCAGTTTCTCTTGATCTGCTTTTGCTTTGTGTTCTGTTGTTGTTGGTGGTGTTGGTGGTGTGAGGATATGCCAGGGAGTTAGGATCAATCTCACTCAGTGGGTTCCTTCTGTAAGGCGAATGCTCCGCCTTTCTTGAAGAGTTTCGGCTCAGCGAAGGCTGCTGCTGCTGTTGACAGTCACTGGAAGATGACTTAACAGCAGCAGCATTGCCATTAGCTCTTGCCGGGGACTGAGACCGCGGTGACGCCGCGCCCCTTGAGGCCGCCGCACCTGCACCCGCACCCGCCTCGCCCACGTTTCTCTTCACTGAAATTCTCTTGACAGCAGCAGCAGCAGCAGAGTCTCCATTGTTGCTCTTGTCCATCACCAGGGATGAAACAGTGGCAGGAACCGAAACCATCTTCCCGGGTCTATTCGAACTAACAGCACTGGTATTAGTATTAGTATTAGTATTAGAACAAGTTCCGCCGCCACTGGCCTCCGTCGACGACCGCCTTCCCGGAGACCGACTGACCCGCCTCTCTCTGCTTGCAGAGCGCTGCTGACCATCTCCTCTCTCTCTGCTCGGGGTTCTCCTCCTTCCCTGAGGAGAAGGAGAAGCCCTTGTCCTCGACCTCGACGATTGGCGCCGGTCACGGTGGCGCCGGCTCTCTTCCGTCACCGTAACCGCCCCATCCCCGTCGGCGGCGGCAGCGGCAGCAGCAGCGTCGCCGTGGTCGAAATCGTAGCTCCTCTTGGAACCGGAGTACTTTCTGGAGGCGGAAGAGGAAGAAGCGGCCTTCCCTGAGGAGCTTCGGCTGAGCCTTCCGCACTGTATGAGAATGGCGTCCACCTCTTCTTTGGTGCAGCTGGAAGTCCTCACAGCCGCGGCGCTCACCGGCAACTGGTGAGCCGGAGAAGAAGGCGATTCATCGTCTTCATCAGGTGCAGCTGCAGCTAATACCAATGGCGGATGATTTTGGTGCTTGGGATTTGGTTGCTCTCCTGCTCTGTCGTCATGGCTCCGGCGGTGCTTGATAATGAAAATCTCCTTCTTTACTTGAGTTGGGTGTTCTTCTTCCTTGACGTCTTCCTGTTTTTTATCCAAGTTCACCGGATCTACAGCTTGTACTGGTATTGGTACTACTAGGCCTGAAGAAGTAGAAGAAACGCCATTAATGGCAGAACCACCATTAATGGCAGTAGTAGTAGAAGAAGAAGAAGAAGAAGAAGAAGGAGAAGAGGGTTTCTTCGTGCTGAGACAAGTACCCATTTGGCCAAGTCGAGTGGTTGAACTTGGAGAAGATTGGTTTAGATTTGAGATTTTGAAATCGAGTTTAGAACGGATAAGGGTCTGTGCTTTGCCCGAGGTACATTTCAAAATGCTAAAGACAGACTAAAAGAGCCGTTTGGGGTCCCATTTCTATTCTATTCTATTTCAATTTTCAAATTCTGATAAAGTAGAGCCGTTAGATTGTGGAAAAGTGCAAGATCTCTTCTTCTGACCCACTAAGACAGTAATTACTTAAAAACGTTTTTTTTTTTAATGTTAATAAAACAAAGTTTTACCACTTTTTAAAAAATATATATATATATATATATATATATATATATATATATATATTTTATGTATAATTTTGTAGTGTTCTTGACTGTACCCAAGTGCTATTCTCGAATTCAGGCATCTTCTATTATTATTTATTGATAATCTGTTTAAATTCCCATAACGGCTATATGGCCTCTAATCCATGTTGCATTTTGGGTAAATTTGGATATATACTTAGGGGCCGTTTGGTCCGCCCATTCCATTCCATTGGAATGGAAAATCCATTTGAATGGGTGTTTGTTTCAACAACTCTAAATTTTCCATTCAAATGGTCTTTTGGAATAAGTGTTTGTTTCAACAATTTAGTTTTTCCATTCAAATGGTTCATCAGTCACATCAACTATTTGAATGGATTTTTGTGTCTTGGATGAGAATGGAGGGGAAGAGGTGTTTTTGAATGGTCTATTTCAATACTCCCATTCTAATTATAACCCATTCCACTATTTTTTCCATTCAAATGTCTTCCATTTCAATTATAACCCATTCCACAATTTTCATTCAAATACATACATTCAAATAGGTGAAACAAACGGGGCCTTATACTTTTTTTTTCTCCCTGAAAAAATTATGTCAATCCCAGCGTTATGCAAGGTCACTTTAACAATTAATTGAACCGAAGATGTTTATAATGATACTTTTTAAAATTATAAAGGAGATCAAAAAATCATAATCACCATCCAACTATATTATTCTTTTAAAATTAATTGATGTTTTTAAAAAAAAAAAACGGTTCTTCATTAAATATAAATTTAAGGGTTTTTGGCAGGTATAACCCTTTGAATTTATCGTTGATTGGCAACGTGGACCCTTAATTTTTTTTTTTTTGGCAATTAAGTCCTTGAATTTGGAAAACTATAGCAATTAACCCCAATATGTTAATAGGTGTTAAATTTCTAACAGAACCGTGAGAAATTTTTGAGGGGTAATATTAGTATTTTACTGTATAAAGAGGGAAAATATTTAATAAAAACAGGAGAATTTTAGGATAAAAATAAAAAGCTTAGAAGTTTCAAAATTCAAACAGTGTAAAACTAACATTAAATCTTAAGCTATTAACTGAAAATATTCAAACCCAAATGGAAAAAAAATATTTAATTAATAAATTTTGAGAAAAAAGAAAATTAGTGATTTGGTTCAGATCTCAAGTCTTGGGGACCTGAAACATAAATTGTCCAAAGCTAGTTGATTGCCAATTCCAGAGCTGGCAGCGAGCCACCGTGGGTGGTGTCGAGTTGTTAGAGTTGTCCGCCCTATCATTGAACTCGAAATCGGCTTTATCATATAGACTCCATTGGACACTACGAGCAAGATATAACAGAGAAGGAAGGGGTATTGCGGAAATTGGAGGAGTAGTCCATGGTGGACTTGGATTGAATTTCTTGAGTTTGGGAAAGAGGAGTCCTAAATTGTTGGTTCTTGTTCTAGTCCATTACCCAAAACGCGAACAAAAAATGGTTTAAGATCATTACCCAAAATGTTAATAGGCAGTTGTAACAAAAACACAAACTAAATACAATGATATATATATATATATACACACACACTAAACAAAAATAAATTGAAGAAGAATTTGAAAGCACCCAATGGTGTTATCTGTGGGTAAACGGATCCAGGAAATGAGGCGGTTCTATTTCATCTTCTTAGCCATTTTATTGAGAAAGTCGAGGTTGCAGTGAGTCGAAGTAAATGGATAATGGTGGTGAGAATTCGGATTCAGCAAGAACTTTGGTGCAGTTGCACAATTTTTCCCCTCAAAAATTTTTTTCCCTCTAAATCATTTGCTATAGTGAAATATCAATGATAACCTTCAAGAGTTTCTCACATGACACTTATGCGACTGGTTCTGTTAGAAATTTGGCACCTATTAACAGATTGGACTTAATTGCTATTGTTTTGCAAATTCAAGGACTTAATTGCTAAGAAAAAAAATTCAGGAGCCACATTGCCAATCCACGATAAATTTAGGGACTAAACACGCCAAAAATTCTAAATTTAATCCTTAAAAAAATTTGGTCAAGTTTGACTAAACGAAGGGATGCTTTTGTAATATTATTATTATTATTATTATTATTATTATTATTGCGGTTGAATTGTCTAAAAACTTTAAAAGGTATCTCTTCGTTTATGTAAATGCTTTATTTTTTTTGGTAGTATTCTTTATAAGCGCAACTAATGTGAATATATGTACATCTTAATAATGCAATCATATAGATATGTCCAGATAATGTAATGATGATATAGATATATCTCAATAATGTAATGAACTCCCACATTACTTCACTAGAAACAAAAAAGAAAAAACTCGTACCAGAGAAATGTACGGAATTTGAGTAAATTTCACCCCAAATGACTTTTTAGTTGAACATTTCAAAATGAGTCTTGAGTTGAGATAGAACACTATACCATTCAGAACAAATATACTTTTAATATGAGTATTGTTCTTATGAAGATTATAAATGATCATGCTATAAATTAACATAGCACTAAAGAAAAAGGAGACCTAGTTTCCTAATAGTATTAATATAATTGACGAGCCAATAACCATGCAAGAAAATTATATGGCATCAATTCAAAATAGGTCCTTAATGAGTGCATAATTGAACTTATATTTCGATTAATTCATCTACATTACTTTGATGATTTCCTTGTTATTTTTAGATTTTTAATGATGTTTCGTCATCAGCAATGAAATTCCTCGCAAGCTCCACAGTAATTGGACCAAAACTGATGGTATACATTAAATCTTCAACACATTCTTCCTTGCATATCTCCTTGAAAGCGTAGAATATGGAGATTCAAGTGTAAGGGCTTTCTTGTAGGCTTTCTGAGTCAAAAGAAGTTTTTATTAGGATAATATCCTGGAAGGTAGTTTATCAGTTTGACATTATTGACAATGTTTATTGGATTACTTCTTGGAGTAGTTATAAGAAATGACCTTTTTTTTCCAAGATTAATTAAGAAAAAAGGTCTTTTTTTTACACCTATTTAGTAAATGACCGTTTTATAATTTTATTTTAATAAATGATAATTTTTCAGTTGATCTATTTTTTATAAGGTAAATCAATTTTTATAATCAACTTTTTTAAAAATAAATCAATTTTCAAAAAATAAATCAATATATTTTGATATATTATATATAAAAACTGTCTATTTTTTTAAAAAAATTCCAAAATTTGGCCATTTTTTAGCAGTGTTTGAAAAACAACTATTTTACAAATTATGATCTAAAATTCAACCATTTTCCTAAAAAGCCCTATTTGTTACCCATGTGATGTTAATAAATTTTGTGTTATGAATTCTATTCATTTAATATCTCATTGATATATATATATTATATATGTGATGTCTATGATTATATTGTACAAATTTCTTAAAGATTCTATGACTAATAATGAGTAATAAAGAATTACTCGTGTGATAAGTTCACATGTGGGAGATAATATATTCTTTATTTCATTACATCTAAATTAAAATGTTTATATTCTGCATATGAAAGATGAAATACTTTATTATGACATGGAATATAGTATTCTCTATTTCATTATGATTGATGAAGTCTCCTAAATACTAGTGCATTATAAGAAAGTTATAATGCATTGAATAGGACTGAGTGAAATATAATTTGAAGTTAAATATCGTTACTCGATATTCATGGTACTCATCGTTTTTTTGGAGGGGGTAGTCTCTTTCCTCGTTGTCCAGTCCTATTCCAGCTATTGCATCTCTAACATTTGCTCCAGACGCCATTAGGTCTCTAGCAGCTGGGACAACCTCGTCAAAAAGCGATTTTGAAGAATGATTCTGAAGAAGTTGTAGAAACCTCAATAATCACATCTAAACTCCCTCCCCACCTTGAGTGCTTGACTAATTCTAAGGTATCTGTAGATAGGAAGCTGTGTTCATGTGAAGTGTCCCAAATTGAGTGGAAAATATAAAGCGAGGGACCAAATAAAACAAGAGAGAGAGAGAGAGAGAAAGAGAGAGATAATAATAGACCTTTCTTAAAAAGAAGGCACTCACTATGGCTAGAGGAGGTGACCGGAGAACTTGCTGGAGTAGTATAGGATGATCTTTTTAGTAGTCGGGACAACCTCATCGATAAACAATTTGAAGAATAATTCTGAAGAAGTTAAGAAAACCTCAATAATCGCATCTAAACTGGAAAAAGAGGGGAAGAGGAAAGACGAAGAAAGAAAAGAGTGAAGGAAAACTATTATACCCCCATCATCGTATATTCGTTATCACGTCATTCTTTTGCCGTTTGTGAGTGTTTTTATAGGACATTTTCTCTGGGATTCAGATGTTGCAGAAATGGGGAAAGTGAACTCAAAGTTTACTATTTAAAGAGGGGCTGGGAAGGAGAAAGGTCACCTCGATTTGGACAGTTCAAAATTTCATCATGATGAATACAAGGGATGAGATTCAGTATGCTCATCCAATGAATCAAATCAACGCAAGTACATGAGATTTGACGGTTTAGATTCAAACCAAAAATAGCCCACATCTTCTGAGGTTAGGCACATTTATTACTCTCAAAAATCAAACTGACATCTCGTGAATATACACACATCAGAAAAATAACTCGAAAATGACGTCATAACAAGAAAGAAGCTTTGCATACACATGACAGTTCTAGCTGCAAGAATAACACCTAGAAATGGGGGACAAGTGTTATGCATGATTTTTATCAGCTCAAGTCATAGCCTCAGCTCATTTGAAGAGCGAGGCAATCTTGATAGAAATTAAACTCCTCGAAGATTTCACCTTAGAGCCAAGTATCTTTCTCATCACATAAATCAACTCGCATACGAGCTGATCACATCAGTTATGCAAAAATCCGACAGATTATGCAAAAATTAAGGAATTTAAGTCTATATTTTATCTTTCTGATAGTCACCCGATTTTGGGTGATTAAATTTAATACTTTCCTTATATGTAAAAAAGAAATCATGTCTCCTTCAGCCTATAAATACACATTAAATGAAAAAAGATGGGAATCCGAAATTTCTCTTTGTACGATAAAAACTCTCTCAATAATATTGACGAACAGGACATACATAGGCTTTTTTTATTAAAGGTTGAATCATTATAAATTTTTTGTCTTATTATTAATATTAGCAATAAGCATTAAATACATAATTCACTTTGTTTGACGAAGAAATTTTGTCAACTCCATAATTTTTTTATTTTATTTTATTTATTGTTATTATTTTTTTACAAATAATTCTACAACTCAACTTTGCACTTTGTACTTGGTTTTATATATATGGAGAGCTTAGCGATGTTGTTAGGAACTTGCAATTATTTATTTATTTATTTTTTTCATGTATGTCTTTTAGCTAGACTATAACTGATCAATTCTTTGGTACGAGCTTTAGTGTCTAAGACTTAATCAAGGAACACAATCCTGTGGTGTTGATGCTGCTTGATTCCACCATTTAGCACTGCAAATTTTTTATTATTATAATATCCTTTCAAGTCATCATAAAATATCCAATTTCATAAACCCACAACCTTTTCACAATTCTTATAAATATATTTCAAAAATAGAGAAATACGAAATGTCTACACCAACGTGAACATCTGGCTGTCCAAAAGCTGACGCTTATTTGCGGTTGTAACCACATTTACATCTGAAGCTTATCTATCTAAACACACTTCTTAATGTTGCGAGCGCAACTTTTGAATCTCCACTCTACCAAGTGAAAAGAAAGGAAAATAAAAAAAATAAAAATACGGATGAAGTTCAAAATGATAATCTATAGAATCAGATAGAACTAAACTTGCCACCCGTGTTACAACTTCGAATTTTTATTTATTTATCTATTATTATTATTATTATTATTATTTGGCTGGGACACTTCGTCGAATTAGTACCATATATCATTACTAGCAACTTTGGGTCTCTAAATAATTGTCTTTAACTAGGCATTACCAGCAGGGCTCTACTACAAAACTTCAAATATCTTTAGACGTATAAATAACAAAGAATGTGTGTAGGCGACTTTCATTAATTTGCTATTGTTAGCTGGGGCTGAAATATTGCATCCTATGTTTCTAAAACCGAAAAAAAAAAAACAAAGAAAAAAAGAAAAGGTGAACAACTCAAAATTCTAGTCCCTTGTGCTTTCCTAATATCACAAAATAAGTGTTTTTTCTCTCTTTTTTCCCCTCTTTCTTCGGTCTTTTAATCTGGGAAATGCAGGATTCGAACTAAGACCCTCCATATTAGGAAGCACGGAGACAGTACAGTTACCACATTATAGGTAAAACATCAAAAACAAAGAGCCTCCTCTTAATTAACATTCTCGAACAAAATTTTGTCAAGAACAGTAACCCCAGTATCCAAATTTCCAACCAACTTAGCAAAGAAAAGATCCCAGCAATCATAGTCAATGTCTCTGCTTGACATTGCCAGTGAAAGAACCTTTGAGACTTCTCCTTCCATTCCACAGTGATGTAGTCCATCAATCAACATAGCATAAGTAGACTTGTTAGGCAAACATCTCTTGAGCAACATTTCCTCCAGAATCCTTATCCCTTCTTGTGCTTTGCCAATATCACAAAATCCTTTTATCAGCACATTATAGGTAAAAGCATTAGGAGCACAACCCTTCTCCACCATGTCATCCCACAATTTCCCAGCCTCACACAATTCTCCCTCCTCGCATATTCCAGCAATAAGAGTGTTGTAAGTCAAAATACTTGGAATTAAACCCCTCTCGAATTGATCAAATAACTTCCTGGCTTCCCATATCTTCCCCTTCTTACAAAGCCAATATATGAGAGTACTAGAGACGGCATTATCTGGAGTACAGTTGTTCTTCAAAAGTCTCTTCCACAGCTCACAAGCATCCTCCACCTTCCCATGTTGACACAACACGTCAATCACCTTGCAACAAAGCGCAGAGCTAGGTAAGTGCTTTCCATCTAGCATGTCCTCAAGCAAGTTAAGCGCTTCACCGGACTTGTTTTCTTTACAATAAGCTTCAATCATAACCCCATACGTAACTTCATTTGGATGAACCCCATTCTCTTCCATCTCATCCATCACCTTAATAGCATCAGCGAACCTCCCTCGCTTGATGTACCCGTCCATCAAAATGGTATATGTTGTGGCATCAGGCAGCCACCCTCTATCCAAAATATCAACAAAAACCCTCTTGGCACCGACCATATCACCTCGCAAAACATAGCCGCCTATAATGGTCGTATAAGTGACCACATTAGGAACCATTCCCATGGTGGGCATTTCATCTAACACCTTAAGCGCACTCTCCACATCATTCTTTTGGCAAAGCGCTTTGATCAAAATGTTACATGTAAACACGTTGGGTACCACAGCAAACTTGTTCTTGCTGTTCTCAAACACCCAACGGACCAAATCACAACGTTTGTTTTGAACCAAAGCATTCAACAAGCAGTTCAAGGACCTCACAGAGCGCTGGACACCAAAGTCTTGGATGCGTAAGAAGGTTTTCAGGGACCATTTGGGGCGACCAGCAAGCCCATAGCTGCGAATGACAGTAATAAACAGGTCTTCGCCACATTTGAGGCGGGACTTATGGAGGTCAGAAAGTAGTGACTCAACAGCGGGAAAAGTACGGGCGTGAGAGAGGCGTCGGATAATGGCGTGATAGGTGTCGTAGTTGTGGGAGAAGCCAGGATGGAAGTCACCGGCATAGTGGAAGATCTGGAGGGCGAGGTCAAGGTTCTGCTGGCGGGTGAGCATGGAGACCAGGCGCTTAGGGTAGAGGCGCTGGGGCCATGGCTTGATAGGGGGAGTGACGCTGTATGACGACTTGGTGCATAGGGACTGGATGCTGACATTGGCAATTGCTACAGTAGTGATCTTCAACTTCAACTTGAGGAGGTGGCAACGGAACATGCTGATGCTGTACTATTAAGATACTAATAATAGAAAAACTTCAACTTGAGGAGGTGGCAACGGAACATGCTGATGCTGTACTATTAAGATACTAATAATAGAAAAACTATGTTCTCCTGTGCGAATGCTTGACACCCTGCATGCATAATTAGCAAACATTTAATTTTATCATCTTTATGTCAACAATCCAATTCAACCAAGTACTTGAGCAAAAAAACAATTCAACGATCACAAGCTCATCTCTTCATTTATTTCTTTCTCATTCATTTTGATTTGGGTTATAAAAAATAGCAAAAAAAAAAAAAAGGAGAGAGAGAGAGAGAGAGCAAATATTGTTAGTTATAGTGATGATCAACAAACTGTGCCATTGGTGTAACAATGATNTTCATCTTTCACCTAATTTCAACTTAATTCCTTTTTTCTTTTATAAGGAAAAAAAGAATAGAAAAAACCTTAATCTAAGATGTTTCAATACAATTGTTAAAAGTAATTTCAACTAAATTCCTTTTTTCTTTTATAAAAAAGAAAAGAAAAAACCTTAATCTGAGATGTTTCAATACAATTGTTAAAGTTACAACCGTATGCACAGAACATACCTATACTGTATTAACACAAATTTCCCAAATACATTCAGAGAATTTGAAATATACAAGGAAAGATCTTTAATAGGTGCCAACAAATATGATTTGCGCAAAAACAAACCCTGAGATGCCAAAGATAACTTCTATCACCAAACCCCACTCTCAACCTGATCCCTTCCAATAATGATATTAGTGAAGCTAATTCCTGCAATTTCCTATCACTAAAAGAACATATGAAATGAATATTCCAAGAAACTGACGGAAGTGTAATAACAATACCAGCTAGAAGATAGGATTTGGTAAGCATTAGACAGACAGAATAAAGAAGGAAAAGATAATTTAAAAGAAGTACCCCCTGCTCCCTTACAGACATCTTCCCAAAGTTGAAATTTTGAACCATCACTTGCCCTTACTATAGTGTGACTGAAAAACGTAGGGTGTCTTTGGGACAAGAATTTCCAAGGATTCCTGAAAGCTCCCCTTGACCACACATTACACTCCCAACCGTTCTCTTGAACCCCATATATGCTCTAAATAACCTGACCCCTACCATCACTGACAGTGAATCTTGAGTTACAAAAATCAGTATACAAGATTAGAACACCTACCATTCTTAAATAACTTTCTTAACTCTGGTCACAGAGGATGTCAAACACTCAAAAGTGAAAAGCATAGGTTTTGGGTTATTAACACCATGACTCAACTTGCCCCCTAACCACTCACTTGCATTCATGATTATTCCTTTAGATACTTCCTCTCCCTGCGTAGCAAAATAAGCCAAAAGTAAAACATGACCCTTTTAAGCGGTAAAGAGTCACATGCAAAATAACAAGGACCATGGCAGTTGGTATAGAGACAAATGATAGTCTCCTAATATGCAGAGACAATTTGACTTCACTTCAAAAACAGTGGTTGATGATTTTCTGAATATAGTACAACTCGTGTTGCTGCTTTTAAGAGTGGTTACAAGGCACTAAAGTAGTAAACATCACAAAATGACTTAAAAGGAACAATCCAAACCTGGGCCCCACCTCAATTGAATAAATATGGTGCTTGTACCTTCCCATGGTCATATGAGCAAATATTATTCTCTATAAGGAATAGGAAATGACTCACCAGTTAAGTCCCCAAGATATTTCATATTTCTATCCAGAAAATTAAAGAACCTAAATGCCCAACTTAATTGAGATGGATGGGACGAAGCCGGGTACCAGAATGAGGTGGACTCAGAAATTCAATATGCATTACTGTTTCTTTTTGCTGGCTTTGCCTAGGGATGGTAAGTAGGCGTCTTTTCTCCAAAGAAGCACCTTCACCATGCTACTTGTATTTTAGCGGGCCACCAGTTGGCAACATCAAAATTATAAAAATTCCAAAGGAAAAGAGTATGGAATCCATCAGTATGTCAATGAGCATTGTCACCAATAATCCCCACAAGAGCAAGTTCCATCCTTAAAATGATGGAAACGATTGGAATCCCTCACAATAATTTCCCTCTCAGTTATTTTGGATATGTATTTAGTTGCAGTGTGGCAGTCACCACAGACCCTCAGGTTCTTGAAGATCCTAATAGGAGTTCTAGGAGGAGTACTAATAATTCCAAAAGCAATGGCTAATCTCTCACTATGACTTGTCAAGATTTCTTCCTTCTCATCCTCTTCTACATCTTGCAACACAAAGGTGAAGTCAGGAACATAACCGAGACTTTTCATCTTAGCAGTCATAACCTTCAGCTCTATGCATATCTCCTGATATTTCTGATGGGTTTGATTCCCAGTATAGAAGACATCAACCCTGTTGTTGATTTCTATGGAGCTCCACCCAGGAGTCTTTCTCAATCCCCTGTCTCTGGCTAGTGATCTAACTTTATCGACACCTTCCCATTTTCCAGAATTTGCATAAATATTTGATAACAAGACGTAATAACCAATATTCTCTGAATCAACTTCAAACAACCGATCTGAAGCAAATTTACCCAACTTAACATTTCCATGTATTCTACAAGCACCAAGAAGAGCACCCCAAATAGAAGCATCGGGTTCTATAGGCATACTCTTTATAAAATCATACGCTGTTTCTAAATGACCAGCTCTACCAAGCAAGTCTACCATGCAGCCATAGTGCTTATAACTAGGCTTGATCCTATATCTTTCCTGCATCACGTGGAAGTAATGTTTACCCACGTCAACCAAACCTGAATGGCTACAAGCTGACAGCAATGATACAAAAGTCACATGATCAGGCTTCACTGCCTTGTCCAGCATTTCTTCGAACAATTTCAAAGCTTTCTCCCCATGCCCATGAAGTCCAAGGCAGGATATAATGGCATTCCAAGGTACTGAGTTCTCTCTAGGAACTTGGTAGAACAGTGACATTGCATCATCTAGTCTCCCACATTTCCCATACATGTCAATCAAGCAAGTTCCCACAAAGACATCCATATGAAGATTGTTCTTGATCACCCGGCCATGAATTTTCATCCCTTGTTGCAAGGCTCCTAGATGGGAATACGCTGGTAGAACACTCACCCAAGTTCCTTGATTTGGAATTATCTCCTCACATTCCTCCATTGTGTTGTATACTTCAATCGCCTCACTTGCAAGACCATTTTGAGCATAACCTGTGATCAAAGTATTCCACGAAATCACATCTTTGGTAGGAAGTTCTTCAAAAACATTACGAGCAGAATTTATTGCACCCAATTTTGCATACATGTCAACAACTGCATTTCCAATGGCAACATTTTCCATAACCCAACCTCGCCTTAAAATGAATCCATGAACAGACCTACTCTTTTGACAGTCAGCCAACTGAGCTACAATGGAAGCTAAACTTAATAGCGTTAACAAATCAGGCTGAATTCCAATCTGTTGCATCTTGTTGAAGAATCCAAGTGCAGCTTTCGGATCATCATTCTGTTCATATGCAGCAATAATTGAATTCCACGAAACCAAATCCGTTACATCCATCTGATTAAAGACCCTTCGAGCATTGGCCAAGCAACCAAATTTAGCATACATATTAATCAATGCATTAGATACAAGCAAGTCAAATTCCAATCCTTGCTTTATGACATACAAATGAATAAGCATTCCACTTAACATGTCATTTGATAGCGCACAAACAGTGAGTAGACTTGCAACAGTTAGAGGATCCATATTTTCCCCCTCCAACCTCATTTCGTTCAAGACGTCTAATGCCTCTGTAGCATTCCCATTTTGACACAACCCAGAAATCATTGCATTCCAAGAACCTATATCTCGGACTGGCATCTCATTGAACAATTTACGGGCAACAGCAACAAAGCCAAACCGTGAATACATATGGATCAGGGAGGCAGCAACATAGATATCCCACTGAAAACCCAGCTTCAAAACCTGGCAATGTATCTTCTTCCCATCCACTAGATTTCCACAAGCCTTTAAGACAGGAGGAAAAGTGTAGAAATTTGGTTGAAGACCAGAAGTGAATGAAAACTGGTGGAAACAATCTAAAGCTTCATGGAAACGACCAGTGCGTACGTAAGCAGATATCATTGAGTTCCAGGTATAAATATCCTTCTTAGGTATCTGATTGAAAGTGCGGTGAGAGAATGATACATCACCAAGGTAAGAATACAAATTGACAAGCCTGGTAGAAATAAACAAGTCTTTAACTTTCCCGGACACCACAAGAAGTGCATGGAGGCGCTTGGCAAGGTGCACTTTAGTGCAGGATATAAATAGAAGATCAAAATCAATTTTTTCTATTCTCATTCTCAAAGTTATCAAAAGGAAACTGCAATGTAGTTTTCACCGCCGAAACAAATGACCAATGAGCTTGAAATAAGGGTAGAAATTTGGAAATATGCCTTCCTTTGCAGGCAGGCAACAATCTGTAACCAATGTATTAAACATTAGACCGGCAAGGACCCTAGAATTTTCAGAAATTTTGAAGAAGAGCAACTAGACACCCAAAAAGTCTAAAAAACCTTCAGAGTATCAAAATAAAAGCCAAGTTCACAAGAAGTTGGAAAACCCAACATCCGATCAGGAAAAACCAACACGGCAATGAAAATTAAACTATATGAGAATCATTCCTTTCTGAAGCTATGGTTAACGATCTTGGCAACCTAGAAACATGACTTAAACACAATACGCATCCTCAACACTTGGCTGGTAGTGAATATTAACAAAAGAAGTAATAGCACTGAAAAAAAATATATATATATATATATATATATCATTTCCAAGCTAAGGAAAGGTTATAGTGGATAGTTCCTGCCAATGCCCAACCATAAGACATTGATACTCATATGACGAAAATATAATAAAATTCTGCAAATATACATATATATCCAATAAATATATATCATACTAAAAGCATGAATCATTCATTACCAGTATCTCAATTAATTTCTATTCTCTGTGTTCTAGATTACTAGTTATCTTGTTCTTGTTCACCAGGACAACTGCTCATTCTCTTTGGTTTTTCGTGGTCTCTTGTTTTCCCACGATTTGATTTCTGTTTCTTATTAAAGAATCTAACCATCCAATTGGTTTATCCAAACCACCACACCCGAGAGTTCCAATCATATACCCAATTATAATAAGCACCAAAGCAACAGAGACTTTTATTTGGTATACAGGAGGATTTTGCTCAAGTAAAGTGGTCCAAAAGGATTACATTCATCAACTCTCGGGGTCAATTTTGCGTCGATTCCCAGCAAGCAGAGTATCAAACAAACCAGAGAGTAACTAAATAAAGAAAGACAGAAGAATGTAACCGAAACTACAAAACGTACTGGTAGGTTTCGAAGCAATGCCAAAAGGCCAGCACAGTTTTCTTGAAAAGTGATGGAGTGGCAGTACAATGTCCAACGGTGGGATATGCTGTTAGGTTTACCTCAGAAAGAAGTTACTGCAAAGGAAAATAATTTGTGAATCAGCAACAAATTTCTTATGAATCTCTAACTATATTCTTTTGAATCCATTGATAGATTTATTAAGCCCTCGCTTTAAACCAATATCGAAACATTTGTGGAACTTCAATAATCTAACATGGTAACAAGATTTCACATAGAATCAAGCTCAAGGAAAGCTATAGGCTCCCAATCTTAAATCCACAATAGAGAAGCATCGGCCGAGAAATATGAATGATTTTCAATATCCCAAATCTGATGACAATTTGAATGATTTTCCAGTGTCGTTTGCTTCGAAACGACCCTTGTTCTTTGTTTGAAACATGTCTCTCCCAAATCGAAATAGTGTCCCCTCCATTCCCATACACGCCAGAAAAAAAAAAAAAAAAAAAAAAAGCACACTCTCTGGCCTCTGCCTATATGAAAGCGGCTCGGTTTTGCCGTAATTCAGCCAACTTGTGCTCCTTAGCACCAGATTCTTTCAAACCCAGATAGCGAAAGTGTACCTGTCTAATTCATTATTAAACTCTTTTAACTTCATTTTTTTTAGGAGAAAATAAATTCATTTCAATTAACTATAAGAAAATTGAATGACTATGTGAACTATAAAACTGCAACCCAGACACAGAGAGAGAGAGAGAGAGAGAGAGAGAGAGAGAATAAGCTATGAAACCTTAGTTTGTTGTGGAGGTAGAATGAGGAGCGGAGCAGCCGCCGCTTAAGGCAGAAATGGAGGAGAGGCCAAGAATAGTGGCGGTGAGGGAGTTGAGAGTTGAGTTAGCTTGGAGCTGGGGTGAGTAGGGATACGACTAACGAGGGAGTTTGGGCTTTTGGGACTAACCAAGTAATAGGTAACCAGCAATGCAACATACCATCGAATTGCACTCATAAATTTTTAAAAGGAAAGTAATCAATCTCTTTTTTTTTTTTTTTTTCAAAAAAAATCTCATTGAGAGGAAAATAAGAAAGAAGATGGGTGGGTAAATAGGTAGAAAAAAATGAGATGGTGGAAGAGAAAAGACAATTAAATTAAGGGATAATTTAGGAATAATTAGAGGTGTAGTAAGTAGTAATTCAATTTTAAATTTTTTGAGGATAAATTTAAAAATAGTATGGAAAGAGGTGACAGAAAATGGTAATAGAGATACCCTAAAAAAAAAAAAGAATTTAAAAATTGCTTTGCTACTCGGAGTTTACCTTCATTCCACCTACTATCCCTTAAGTAAGTATTAATATTGTATGTTTTGACCCTTTCCCCTCAGCTTGATCAATAATCAGGGTAGGATAGTATTTTGGCTTAGAATCAAATAAGGTAAACTCATTTATGGCCCCAAAGTTTTACCTTTCTCCTATTTTGGCTCTTGATTTTTCAAGTTTAGATATCTTACTACTTCGAAAAATACTACTGTTACAGAGAAGGATAAAAATATCGGTGTATCATTAGAAAGAACGATTTTACAAAAATATTTTAGAAAATATCAGCATCGACATAAATTTCTTAATTTGCAATAGGAATAATTTTTTTTTTCTTCCTTTTCTTTCTTTCTTTTACTATATTGTGTCCAGGTTATTTCGGGTTTAATACAAATTTTTGTGTAATTGGGGCATAAGATAAGATGGTGTATATTATAGCATGAGAAAGGCACATACATACGTTGGAAGCTTCTTTGCCGTCTTAAATTAACAGGCATGTCGTACTATCGAGTGACCAACACGCAGAATATCATACTTCAGACTCAAAGCTATGTCTAAATATTACTAGGGGCTTAACATCAATCAATGATCCAGCTTGAGCACCATAAAATGATAAGTGTGACGTCTGACATCAGAGCTACATGAGTAAAGACGCAAAGATGTTCAAGCCACATTACCAAAAACAATCAACCATCACTAAGATCTATAAAAATTAAGCCATACAAAGTATCCCAGAAGGGAATCAAACATTCCACTAAGACATTGGCAACAATGGAAGAAACATATCGAAGCACTATAATATGTATACCAATAATTCACAACTCTTTGCAAACAATTTCTGCCGTTGCAATTGACAACATACAGCCATGGAGGACAAATAAAGGATATCTCAAACAAAACTTTGAAACTCGGATGTTGATTATTCTAGTTTATGCAGCACTGCTTGTATCTTGTAAAAGGTAATCTAACAAAGATCTTCTTCATACATCGAGAAGAAGTCTGCGAGGGTCTTCCACAACGTCTTTGATGCGGCGCAAGAAGAATACTGCCTCTCTTCCATCAATCAGCCGATGGTCATAAGTTAGTGCGATATACATCATTGGCCTTGGCACAACATTGCCTCCAACGAACATGGGGCGGTTCACAATCGAGTGCATCCCCAATATAGCAGACTGTCATGAGAATGTAAGAAAGATGAGGTAAGATTTTCTTTTCCCTTAATAAATGAATAAAATGCAAAACTGGAGATAATCAATATGCCAGGGGTGATTATAGATTATCAAGTATGCCAAGGGTAATCAATTATATCACTGCTGTTAATTATGGTTAATCAAGTATGCCAAGGGTAATATAATAAAAACAGTAACAAGATGTATAGTATAAAGCAACACCTGTGGAGGGTTGATAATGGGTGTACTTAAAAGGCTTCCATAAACACCACCATTAGATATTGTCAATGTGCCACCAGCCATCTCATCAATTGAGATAGAACCATCAGTTGCTTTCTTGGCTAATGTGTAAATTTCCTTCTCTATTTCAGCGAAGTTCATTCTTTCAGCATTTCGGAGAACTGGAACTACAAGGCCCTTGAATGAGAAAGGAATTTACTGTTTGTTAGCTCCATTTACATAGAAAAAATTAAATCAAATACTTGATAAAAGTCTAACATGAAAAAGTAACAGGCATACCTTCGGGGTGCCCACGGCAATGCTAATATCAATGTAATCTCTATAGATGATATCATCCCCATCAATGACAGCGTTAACAACTGGCTGATACTCAAGCGCACTTGTGGCAGCCTAAACCAGATGAAAAGGTGATTCAGGCACGCCTGAAGAAAACATTTACAGAGAAAATTCCGGAGCGCACAATAACACTTTTTATGTAATGGACAGTACAATATACCCAAGAAAGAAGATAAGGCACATACTTTCACAAAACCAGACATAAGACCCAATTTCACTCCATGCTTTTCAACAAAGGCATCCTTATAATCTGAACGGAGCTTCATCAAGTTGGTCCTGCATTATTATATAGAGCATGTTAATAGGGAAAGTGAGAGAGCTGCTTTCATTCAGAGTATTGGTCATAAGGAATAAGGGAAGTGCATTCTCTACCACCTTTTTAAATCATCATATATATATATATATATATACATATATATGTTCGTGTGTCCAATGTGTTTATTTTAACAAGAACAATAAGACATATCACCGTGGAAAGGACTTAAGAGATTGCAGAACTATGAAAATAATAGCAAATTTACAAGCGAGACCTAATTTTCGCTTTAGTATGGATGATACAAACTTACATATCAACCTCATTGAATGTTGTCAACAAAGCAAATGTATTCTGGGAATCTTTCAAACGAGTTGCAACTCGTTTCCTGAGTCTTGTCATGGGAACCTAGACATGAAAAAACAATTATCATAGCAACTCCAAACCAAACTAAAAAAATTTCAATTTCACACATTAATAAAACTTACTCGTCTTTCCCGGTCCTTAGGAGGCAGCTGGGGTTCTGTGGGTTTAGGCGGTGGTGGAAGTCCCTTAAAATTGGGTTGTGGTGGAGATGGCTCTTTCTTTGCCTCCTTGACTGGGGTAGCTTCTGTTCTGGAGGGCGGTGTTTCTACACGTTCCTTCTCTTTGGAAGGTGATGGCTGACTAGCAGCCTTTTCTGATGGAGCAGCTCTAGGTGCTCCTTCACCTGATTTGGAAATAGCAGCAATCTTGATGCCTGGTTCCACGGTATCACCTTCGTTGGCCAAAAGCTACTACCAATTACATAGAATCAGTATAAGCAAAGTAGCATAACTAATAGTCACAACAATATCTCAATGGGTCTACATTTTACAATGCAATGTTTACGAAACTATTACCTTTGTTATAACTCCAGCTGCAGGACTAACGACATCAATTGTCACCTAATGATACACATAAACACTGACTTAATTTCTGGAATAACCCTTTGTGGTGATTCAAAATGACAAAAAGTTTAAATAAAAAGTTGCATTAGATAGATTACTTTATCGGTTTCAATTTGAGCGATGGGCTCATCAGCTTCAACTCTGTCACCGGGTTCTGTTTGTTATGTATCATAAGCACGAGAAGGCATTCAATTCATGTACTCACACAATTCATAAATCTCAACAAGTAAACAAAACTTCTATAAAAGTGAACAAATAACAGGAAGACAGGCGGCTGATAGTGACATACTCTTTAAGAAATTCGCCAAAGTCCCATCAGTAATAGATTCACCCATAAAAGGGACAGCAGCTTCCACCACATCTTCTACACAATTCAACAGTAAAATTTAGAAGGTGCAGTACAAATTATTAAACACACAGCCAGAAAAACAATCCCATAGGCAATATAAAGACAATGAGAAATAAGCTAGATCAGTAGATACCATTATCTGAAGAAAATGATCTATTTCTAACTCTGATAAAAGATTCTGTTTGAGATATCGCATTAATTTCCCTGCAGTGCCAAAAAGTAAAATAAAAAACTAAAACTGGTAGAATAAAAAATCCATTTAACAAAAAACCCTTAGTTTGAACAGAGAGAATGATAGAAAAAGAATGAATTCAATATCCAAGCACAAAGATGAAAAATTAGAACCCACTGACCTGCTTGGTTTTGGATGACCACCTGCAACAAAAGAAAAGAGGGAGGAGGGAGGATTAGACATAGAAAAAATGGAGAATAGGAGCAAAGATACAAAATCAAATTCCAAAATTAGAAACTTTAGCAATAATGACTATAAATTACCTGAAAACGTGTGGTAGCTAGAGCTCTGGACACAGGCGAACTTCCAAATGAACAAAGACTGCAATTTAAAATGCAAATTGAGTACACAACCACAGCCGAAAAGACATTTCGATCACATTTTGTTATGTAAACCATCATGGCAAGGAGATGCACATAATAATTAAAATGCCCATTGGTTATGTAAACCAAACACGAAGACTAGGGAGAGGAACGTATATGTTAAACCTCACCAACAAAGACGGTGCTATCTAATGGCACATCCAAACACCAAATCAAAAACCCAGTTCCCGATAAACAAATAACATGAAAAGAGAAGAATTCCATAACCAATGCATGACACATGCCGCAAGAAAAATTATACAATTAAAAAACTAGCACCAAAAAAAAAAAAGGGATGCCTATTACAAAACCCATGATCATAAGCAACAGTCAGTAAATAAAAAAATTAATTAAATAAGATATATAACTTCGCCAATAAAAATTTGCTACCACAGGTGTGCCACATGGCTGAAAAGTATTCAAACTTAAGAATCATTAAATGGTAAATTGGAAAAACAACTCATACATGCAATTAATGCAGTAAAGCAGTTTAGAGCCCAGAGAGTTGCAAACATAAGATAGGATTACAAAGCTTGCATTATTGATAGCGGACCTATGTGATTTTACATAATGGAGAATGAAAAACTAGAAAAAAAACTATTTTTCTTCCATCTGTATTACAAAGGCGGAAAAAATAAAATATTCAAAAGTTGCATTCGGAGTTATCCTTAATGTTTAAATGCTTAAATTAAGATCTGGGATTCTAATATTCTTTAAATTATCAAAGCGAAAATACCTTTTCGTTAACTGCAGCAACTTTGGATGGTTCACCATAAATGATACAAAGAGTCATTTTGGTTCCAAGGACTTTTTTAAAGGACAAAATAAGTTATTCACGAACTAATAACATACACATTCACAAAAGTATAGGCTCAACTGATACTTCTTTCATTTAAAAGTATTTCTTCCTTAAAGTGGAACCATTTTTTCCTTTTCTTTTTTTTTTTTTCAAAAAAGGGGGGATTGAGTTCGTGGTGTCTTGCAATGCAAGTGCAACCAAGAGAATGCTACATAATAAAAAATTAACCAAAGCAGAAAACAGGATATCAATTTATCATCCAGTGTTCAGATAAAGTTCGCAGATCAAGTTTAATCAGGTTCAGTGGTTCACACTTCAATTTGATTAACCAACCATCACAACATAATAGACTTGGCAAGTCATGACGTCAGAAAAAACGTCCAAGGAAAACGAAAGTGTGGCATGTAGTGCATATTATGAAAATGTACCTCATTCAACCTTGGAAGGATGCGCAAAACCCCTGGACCTCTAGTGTCAATTCGAATGTTAGATCCTACAATAGCATCAGTAATAAAAAAATCTTTAAAAAAAAATATCACAAATGCAACCAACAAAATAAGTCACCATCTGAAATAAGCTTGAAACAATAGGAGCAACACATCAAAAAAGAAACCTCTTAATTTTAAAATAAAAGCTTCATATAACAAATGTGATTGAAACTCAATGTATGATAACTGGTACATGATGAAAATGAAGCTGCATAAGTAGTTTTCACACACACACACACACACACAAAAAAGGAGCTAAAAATACTTGAAAGAACCATGAATCATACTTGTTTACATTACCATATATATAAGATCAAACCAACCATAGACAAAACCAAAAACTCGAGAAGAAACTTAATAGTCAGTCAGTCAATGGCACTAACATCCAGTTTTATCTAACAACAATAACAAAATCAGCAAAAGAATGTGAGATCAGAAAATTTGATAATTCTCAAGCGTCTACCATTGCTCAAACACAAAAAGATCAAAGGGGAAAAACCCTAACCAGAGAGGCAGGAGGCGTCTTCCGGGTCGGGCAGATGGACCCGGGCCCCGCCGACCGGGGTCCGATCTGGGGTGAGGTCCGGTTGGGCCTGGGCGGTCGCCGATTGGTCCGATAGGGCCCTGGTGAGGAAGAGGGAGGAGGCTCTATGGTGGTTGTTGAGGAGCCTTGAGGCGGCGTTGGGTCTCATGACCTTGGAAGCTAGCAATCCCAGCCCCATTTTTCTCTCTCTCTCTTTTCTCTTTCTTTTTTTTTTTTTTTTTTTTTCCAAACTGTGATTGTTGTGTCTGAGGAGAGAGATCTCTGACACTGACTCTCAGCTTTAGCCACTGCTACGACCCACGCCTATACCATGCTCAAATTTGATGTCCGAGCGCATAACGGGACGGAAATGAAATGGCAGGTTGGGCCGTTATTGAGGATTTTGCACGGCTTTACCCAAGATTACGAAAGTAATACCAAAAATGCGACCCCCGGAAATACGTGGAGTCCCGTACGGTCGTAATGTTCATTTTTCTAAATTTACTGTACTTACTGAGAAACGCCACGGCGTTTTTGTTAACCAAGTTATTTTTTTAAGGGATACTATTATTTTTACACATTGTATTATGACAATTTGTTTAAATTATATATTATATTTTGATTATTATTAACATTGATCTTTAGATTTAAAATCTGTTATAAATTTATAACTGACACAAATTTAGAGTAATTAATTTATCAAAATATCATTTGAAAAATGAAAAATAAATTGTATAAAAACAGATCTGAGAATAAGTTCATTAAATTATCTTGATAAATTAACTGCTTTAAATTGGTGTCATAATATAAATTTATAACAGATTTTAAATCTAAGAGTCAATATTGATAATAACCAAAACGCAAAGTATAAATTAAACAAAATGTCAAAATATAAAATATAAAAGTGATACTATCCCTCTTTTTAAAAGTTGTTAATTTGAAAGTGTGATTAAAAAAAAAAAAAAACATGCAATGGTTCGTTGGTGAATTGGTTTGCGCCTCTTGATTTTAGTAATTTTATTAAATATATTCCAATACATACTAAAATTCGCAGATATGCTCCACTTAATAATAGTTTTGTAAAATATGCTTATATCCACCTTAAAAAAAACACTAAATTACCTCGAAAGTTTTAACTATGCTCCATCTCTTACCTTAAAACAAAATCGGCTCCATCGATTTCAAAAACAAAAGTAAACAAAAGTTCGATTCTCAACGAATTTAAGAACAAGTATTTCATATATACACATATTAAAATATATTGGGCCCATTAATCTTCTTCAATTACTTCTGAATCAACCTTTTGAGTCCAAAACTACGAATCAGTGCAAGAGATATATGTATAAGAGAAATTTAGGTAGATATCTACTTTTTTAAATTTCGTTAAATAGATGACCACCTTTTAAGTTTTATAGCAAAATGTCCACTTTCTTTAAATCATAAGCTGAGGTCTTTTGTGCTTTTCTGTATTTAGTGCACTCGTTCTAAGACATCCCCATTGTCACCCTGATTATGGAGACCAGCTTCTAGCAAATCCGATGGCAGTGGTGGTGGAGCGACTAATGAGGATGACGTTGACGGAACCAGAGGAGGTGGAGAGAGCACTTCACCTGAAACCATACCTGGGTCTTTGGATGAGTTCGCCAAGCAGGTCTCGTTTTGGGCCTCTAAATGTGTGTGAGGGTCATTTTGGGCATAAATATTCTAACGGGTCTTTTGCTGAACATTCAACAATAAAGATTGGGCTTTGGTTGTATTCTAATTTTTGGGCTAAAAATTAGACAGATACCTATACAGCCTATGTATAATTTGAATTAAATCGAAAATCTGATATATATATATATATATATATATATATATATATATATATATATATATATATATATATATATATTTATAAACCATCAAAAGATACAAAGCGCAAAGAAAAAAGCGTCATTGAGACCTCTAAGAATCCATCTCTCAGAAAGCCATTTGAATGATATAAAAAATCCGTTGAGATAAAATCAAACAGCAAAGTCATCAGATAGCCATCGAAATCAAGGACAAAAATAACGTCGAAATTCATTGATATTTCATTGAAATTTCAGAATTTTAAGGGTACTGAAATATCTTTTAGGTATAAAAATTTTTTTGGAACAGTTTTAGGGAAATATTGGAAAATTTTTAGTAAAAATATCAATAGCCGTTATTTGTTGTGTAATTTTTCTAAAATTTTTGAAAGCTCCAGGGAAATTTCGGAAAAGTTTCTGGTAAATTTCAGAATATGAATAAAATATGGAAATTGATGAAAAAAATTCTAGATAATTTTAAGAGTATTTATAAGAAATGTCCTATTCTTATAGATCAATTTAAAAAATAGCTATTTTTTTATACCTATTTAATAAGCGGTCGTTTTATAATCTTATTTGATAAATGATCATTTTTTAGTTGATCTATTTTATTAAAAAAAAAATTGATGAAAAATAAATCAATTTTATAAAAAATAATTTTTGATCTATTAAATATAAAAAATGACCATTTTTCAAATAAGTTCCAAAATTCGGCCATTGTTCAACAATGTTTAAAAAACGGTTTCCTATTATTATAGACAAGACTATGCATATTATCTATGGAATTCGAACCTGAACTCCATTTACGCTATATTTTTCTATCTCATTGGCTCTTATTTCGTATTTCAACATATTTTGATTCGATTTAGGCTTAGCCTAATNTTGTCTACTTTTACATCTAGGATTTACATATACAACATATATTACTGTCAATGATGAATTTTTTATATATTTCAAATCAAAAAAAAAAATGAGAGTTTAGAAACTTGAAAAAAGAAGATTGGGTTATGCTATATATATGAAAGAGTATAGAATAATGATGTATTTGACGAATCAATTTTGATAACATTTTACACATCTTATACATTGTATATAATATATTTTAACATATATTTTTTGAATATAAATATTTTTAAAATCTTAGGTATAATATATTTGTATATGAGTTTTTTTAATACTTTAACTCTATTAGGTTTATTCCACCTATATAAACATTAAAAAAAAAATCTACTAGATTTATCTATTTCTTTCATCTTAATCATATATTTTTTTTATTTCATACTTGTAATACATACATGTGTTTCTAATAAATATAGTAGGTTTTATATTTTCGAATTGTACAAAACTTGTCATCAATTTTCGTATATTTTAGCTAAAATACCTATTAATTTCCATATTTTTCCAAACTTTCATCGATATCGATATTTTTTTCAATATTTTCTTAATTTTTGAGTACCAAATTTTTTTTGATCATGGATCTAGATACAATTGAAAACCCATCGAAGAAAAATGCTCATATTATCGTTGAAAGGCAACTGGTGAAACGGCGCCATTGCATGAAAAGCCGCTAGAAAGCCATCAAAATGAAAATCCATCGAAACACCATCAAAGAGCAAAGTCGTCAAATAAGAATGGAATCTATATCGAACTCCCATTGAAAATCTGTCAAAAATATGTTAAAATGCCTTCTCAATGTGAAGAGGGAAAAAAGCCAACTAAAGGCACTTCATCAAGGATGCTCCGTGGAAGTGTTGTGATCGTGGTTTATTGGCCATTATTAGCACGTGACGAAGTTTTCGATTCTTCACAGTTCAGCACCATTATTGCCATTCCCTAAACTACGCCTAATAGGTAAGATAGAAACCCAACTTTGTCGAAGCTCACAGACATGTCTGTGAACAAGTCTAAAGGAGAACAATGATTAGGATTAGTATGGTGATCGAAGATTGCTCCAATGACAACTGAAATGAAGCTGATCTAAATTGTATGGAGGGCCTCGGGGGTTAGAGGTGAGGAGGAGAAAAAAAAATATCCTTCACAAATATACTTTTGTGATCATAAGCTATTAGTTTTTGTTTGAAATTATTATTATCGCTATCACTATTAATGGAAATAAGAAACCATTAGGATACCCATGATTTCTAGATTACCCGCAACTAATCTAGTTACAAATCTAGTTATTACTCATGTCATGCCTAATCTCCAAAATGTATGCCAATACCTATAATAAGATAAAACCCCGTAGACATGAAAGACATCTATCTATAATCTATAATAATAAAGAAGAATTAAACTCTAATAACTAATTATAAAGAATTAAACTTAATTAAACTCTAATAAGTAATCATAAATCATGTAAAACTTGATAATTCTTATAAATCTCTAAGTATTCGAAATCAATAATATAAAATATAAATTATAATCTAATAAATTCGTAATGATCAACTTTTCGAATCCTCACATTTTCTTCAAGGGGATGAACAACTTTCTCTCTTCCAATTATGAACTCCCTAAATATGTTCTCCCTAAGTGAACCTCTTGAATGATGATCTTTAAAACCATGGAAGGAAAAATAAAAGGGTGAGCTCAACTTCCTAATAACTAACTAGTAGTTTTAATAATTTGAAAAGGTTTGATAATGTTTTTTAGAATAAAATTATTTTAGAACTTAGTACTTTTGAAGATAATCAAATAAAATTGTTTGGAAATCAATTTTAAAAAAAATTGATAGTATGTTATATTTGGTCATTTAATTGGCCTTTTGCCATTTCTCATACAGCCTCCTCAGATTTCCAGGAGCATCAAGAGGTGGTACACTGGGCATAGCTGTGTAAGGACATACTTATAATCTTCTACAGCAGTAATAATATATAGATTGTGTTTCCAATCTATGAAGTTCTCTCCAGTAAATTTAGTTTAGTTCAAGATAATAGTAAGTGGCTAAGGGAAGACAATTTATGAAATAATATAATAGTCATTCATAAGAGATTAAAAATAATTCACAATAACATAACATAAATATATAAAAGCATTTCAGTTATTGTAGTAGTAATATAGTACTACTTAAGCAAGCTATTCATAGGGAAAGTCATGCTTACATTTACTATACAATTTATTATTGAATTATTTTCTATCAAATTCAACATTGAAAATAACTAATGTTATGCTTTTGGACCCATGTTTGTTAACAAATTAAGTTAGGGTTGACTAGTTATTTGACTATTTTTTTGGGCCTAAAACTTAGTATATGATCAACTTAAATGTTTATAGCTAAATGTTAAACTCACTTAATAACAAAAATAGAAATACAACATATTCTGCAACTTAAGCTTTAAAAGAAATAGACATTTAGCTATAACTTTTAAAACATAGATATCTATTTAAACTAATTTAAAAATTGGTCATCCACCTAATTTTATCATTTAGTTAAGTGTGAAACCATAGATTTAGTTTACATATTTTTCTTTAAGAAGCCACCATAGGGGTGATCATCCTTAGAGAAAAATATTTCAATATTATCCAAAAAGGGGATTAATCGAATAAATTACAAAAGCATATACCCTCTGAATAGAGCATTACCATATCATAAAGTCGAGGTATATACGAAATTTAATTATAAACCATCAATAGAGCTCGTGGGAAAAATTATCCTTAATTTTGCCTCTCCCACTTAATAGTTTGAAATTGGTTTTTAATTAGTTTTAACAATTTTCTAGTTTTAATTGCCATAATATTCTAACAATTTTCTTAATAATATCTAGGTAAAATCCTTTATTAGAACATGTAATTATCATATAGGATATAAAAAATAATTATTAAAACGTGTACCATAATCTATAAGGTGACACTAATTATCTATGGTTTATTCTCAATCAATTAAAATAAATAATTAAAGACCATCAACAATCGTAATCCATGATTTCTTAAGAAAAATTAAAACAAGTCCTAAACTATTACAAATGTAATTAGGCTTGTCTTTCCTTTTCTTCTTTGTCATATCCTCCTAAATTGCCTTTAAGACAAACCCAAATTAAAATTATCTTAAAATAAAAATCTATAATTTTTTTAATTACTTTTATTTTTAATTTTATTTAATGGTCAGTGGTGGGCCATGCTCGCTACGGAGCCTAGCCCTGCAGCTACCAGTGGGCCCGCTGGTGTTGTGTGCTGGTCAATGATCAGCATTACAATTATGAGATGACTATATATATAACCAAATTTTGGACCTCATTTTATTTCATGACCACGACCCAAATTTTATAGGTATATATCCAATAAAATGCATGTTGGAAATTCAGTACCAATAATGCCCCTCAAAGCTCAGAACCAGTTTCATCGCCATTTTTCTTTTTTTTTTTTCACATGTTCTGTCACTTTCTCGCCCAGTTTCCGTCAGTTTCCATCAGTTTCCTTTCATGTAAAAATTTTCTTGCTAATTTTCCATCTTCTCTGAGATTTCTCATGACTTTCCCTCGTCTCCACAGTTTTCCTTCTCTACCAAAATTTTGTCCATAAAAGAGTGGCAGAGGCAATGCCAATGGTCATCAATGGCAGTAGTGGTTGATGATGAATCTGAGTCGAGGAAGAACGATGACATGGGAGACAGACGAGAAACTCATTATCGCGGTTCTATTGCATTGTTCTACTATTCTTTTGCATTTTGTTATTTGGTTACTTTTAGGTGAAAAACTTAGATTCAATCGTTTTTAAGATTCTAGTTTTTGGTAGATTCAATTGAAAAATGAGAGATTTTTATTTTCAGTTGATAAATTCCTGTTTTAGTTCATGACTGAAGCGAAAAATATGGGCTTTGATATTGTTAGATCTGATCTAACTTATGTGAAATTCGGTTCATAGTTTTTTATATGTGGTATTTAGAAATTTGAATGCAGTCCATGACATTGTTGTTCTGGTGTATATATAAATTCAGACAATATTTGTATTTAGTTGATTAGTTTTTGGTATTAGTCAGACTAATTTATGATCAATATTGATTTGTGTATGTACAAATTTGTGTTTGGTTTGTAGAATTATAATTTCAATTTATATACTTGAATTGAATGGTTCATATAATCTTATATATGGTTCAGTTCAAAACTTTTTCAGTTTGGTATATGGATTTATGTTTTGGTTTATATGATCTCATATGTGCTGGATGTATCAATGTTATGATGTGTCTACCGTTGATTGTATGTGTCTATACTACTATTTGGATTTTGAGAACTGGACTGTATATAGGTCGAGTTAATCGTCTAAACTGAGTACTGAAATATTGTTAAATAAGTCAAAATCACATGATAGACAAGGAAGTCTTGAAACTCTTTTATCCCCAAAATCATTTTAAGTTACTGATTCATAAGTTTATATCTGTACTTCATGAATTTATAAGTGTGTTACATAACTTAAGTGTTAAAAGATACTACCTATTATTTTGCGTTTCAAAATTTTTATATGTGTGGTTCATAATTTTATACATAGAACTAGTTGGTCTTCTATGAGTTCTCTTTTGTAAATTACTTCTAGAACTATAGCACATTCATTATTGCTACATTACTATTCAAAGAATAATATTATTTTGTTGATACTATACTATTTGATTCATAAATTTATATCTTTAGTTCATGAATTTCTGAGTGTGGTTTATGATGTTATTATTATAGTTCACATCCACTATGTACCTTTTGTTTAGTTCATTCATTTCTTAAACTTATCTATATAGCTTATAAATTTATCAATTTATATTTGTTTTTAGTTCAGTATCTATTTAATTTGTGTTTAATTAATAAGTTTATATATTTAGTTCATAACTTTGTGTATTTATTTGACACTTCAATGTGGTATAAGTAATTTGAACATGGTATATGATTTTTAATACCTGGTAGATTACTTGTATAACCTGATAGTTTCTCTTATGAAAACATAGTAGAGTATGAAATATTTGTGATCAAAAGAGCAGAGGCATTGATGATGTATGTCAACATAAAAAAAGTAGCACAAGACAAAATCGCATTACATTAGCAAAAGATGGTCATAAAACTTTATCATTGAGCCGAAGACAGATGAAAATAGGATATAAAAGTGACATAGAAACACAAAAGTGAAAGTGATATAGAACGTGTACTCTTGTTTTGGTTTAGCAAAAATAATATAGTTTTTTGGTTTGACAAAGATTATTGTATTGAATACTTTTAATTGTGAAAATATTAAATAGTAGACAATTTTCTCGTTAGTTCATATATTTTATTAATGCGATTTGATATAAATCTAAATTGTTACTTGCTAGTTGCTTCTAATTATTCACTTTATAAGGTACACTTGAATAATTTAAAAAAGGCTAAAACTATTTATGAATGATAATGTATATTGAAAAAATTTTCTCTTTAATATATAATCTTTTGAACCAGGTATATAAGATTTTCTTCATGGTTCATACTAATATGAGATATATATATATAACTTCTAATTCTCTGACAAAATATGTGAACCACGGTACTATACTCAAATACCATAACCCAACTAAGAAATGGTACATAAATATATCATTTCGAACACGGTGTATATATTCATATACAATCACTCAACCCAAAAAATCGTCCATAATTTTTTTTATACCAAGACCAAAGCTTCATATACCTAAAAGTGTAAACACTTAAAAACGAAATAACAATATCAAATATCTAAAGTAGTGAATCTAGTATATAGCTTCATATACCAAGACAAAATGTCTATATACAAAGACCAAAATTCATGTACTATAATATGGGGAAAAAAAACTCTTTGTTTCAAAACAAAACAAACAATAAACTCAATACCAAAAAAGTAATGATCCATATGTCCTATCAACTAATATTATAGACCTACAATGACGTCACCTTTTAATGAACGCTCCAAACGCCATTAAATTATAATTAAAATTCATATCTTCATCAACTTTACAATCAGTATATGAACCTATATGAAGAAACTAAGAAACAAATATTAATAAAAAAAATATATCATATCTACCAGTTTAGGAAGTACATACACATATATACCAAGTTAAAAGATCTATATAATAAATACAAAAAATAATATACTACAAATAAACCAGAATAGAAAAACAATACATCTTGGTTCAAATTCTTGATCAATAATAGTAAAATAATTAATATGTTAATAAACAATAACTACACAATATATCCCACCATTAAAAAAAATAAATATATCAAGACCAAGAATATTATTCATGAAATTATACCGCGAGTGCACGATGTCAAATTTTATAGTCAAATGACAAATAAGGTTGTCATACCCACAGAGATTGGTATTGAAATTCTACTAAGTACTGTAATTGGATAATCTTAATATTATCTAGACAATTCGAATTAATTATGGATATACAGTCATCATAGAAAATTTAAAATACAAAATTAAATGTCACAATATAATTGAAAATTTAAATGAAAATAATAATACGAATGAATTCTAGAGGTTTAACTTCACCTAATTATCCACTATGTTTTTCAATTAACAATACCACTTGATTAATTTCCCTAGTTTATAAGTAAGAACTCAAAATTAGTTGTACTTCCTCTCTCGAGTACCGAGTGAAAACTACCCTTAAATTCTAATTTCAATATCTCTATTTAAAATTGAGAAAACAAGAGTTCTTTAAGTTTTATAGTCCTTAATAACAAGCTTCAAAAGATATATAGGTTTTTTCAAACTCTACAATATCCTCAGTTGTATTATTCTAGTCATATCTTTAAGATTCCCTCTCTCAAGTACCAGATTCTAGAAACTAAAAAGTCTCATTGGTTGCTAATCAATTGAGAAATATAAAGAGTAAATAACACAAATAAACCAATAAAAATCATCACAAAATTGATATTGAAAATCAAGACATAGTTTCAAGTATAGGTTGCCTCATTCCTCTAGATAAAATACTCAGTTCATAATGAAAAAAAATAAAAACAAGCTAAATAAGAATAACATCATGAAAGGAAGATATGAGAAAGAAAAACTCTTTTGATTTGGTGAGATTCTCTTCACGTCCTCCTCTTTATTCTTCTTGACCCTTGAAAATAGCTTACCAAACTCTGAAAAATGCATCCCAACATGTCCCTCTCGAATTCCAAAAGATCCCTTTTATATCCCATTAGCTGCTAGGTCAAATATGGCCAAAAAGGGCCAGAACAAGTGCCAGCGCCGCGGTGCTAGATATACAGCGCCGCGGTACTAGGTATACAGCGCCGTGGCGCTGGAGCAAAGACAAAGTAGCGCCGCAACGCTACCTTCACAGCACCACGGCACTAACAGGTGTGGAAAAATTTTCAAAACCTAGAGCGCTGCGACACTTGCTTCCCAGCATCACGGCGCTGGAGCTCTTGCTTGCAATAATTCAATCTTCTTCTAAACATCTTCTTGAGCTTGACTAAGGTT
This sequence comes from Trema orientale, assembly GCA_002914845.1. Lineage (NCBI taxonomy): Eukaryota > Viridiplantae > Streptophyta > Magnoliopsida > Rosales > Cannabaceae > Trema > Trema orientale. The sequence continues at coordinate 728,131 of JXTC01000002.1, forward strand.
TTTCCAAATATCTAAAACCTGACAAAAACAATTAAAAATACAAGAACTAGGTGAAAAGTCAAGGAAACTAAGACACACGAGATAAAATCATGATCAAATAAATGAATAAAATTCACTTATCAAATATATGAATCAAACAAGAGTACTGAATATCTTGATCAATAATAACAAAAAAAATAGACCAACACAAAAAACACATATACTAAGACCAAAAATATATGAACCAAACAAGAAATACAGAATATATTCATCAAACAAAAACTAGTGAATAATAATACCATATACTACGAAACGATCAGATATACCGCTACAAATATCACATATACCACAATTAAAAATTAATGAAACATTACCAATTACAAAAAAAAATAAAAAAATCAAAATATAAGGGAAAATTGAAATAGCTACTCAAATCTAACAAAAAACAAAAGATTATACATGAATTAAGATTAATCATAACATTAATTACCAAAGAATATGTAAATCTCCCCAAAAATAACACACAATACAACTAACTAAAATTCAAGAAACCAATACATACCTAAACAATATCAAAACTCAGGATCAATTCCATAAATACAAATAAAAAAAAATCGCCAAAAATGCTGGAGATACGAGAAGACAAATCAAACAATGTCGGAGAAGACGATCATAAACTGAACAATGGAAAGAAACGCTAGAGAAGAAAAACAATGGAGAGAAACACCAAAAATCAACAAGATTCCGCCAAAAAATCAGGAAGAATGTAAAATCGAGAAGAATAGCTCTGGAACATCAATGGCGGAAGAAAGAGAAAGAACAACGAGCAAAACTCGAGAAAAAAAAAAACAGAAAAACCTAAACCTTTTAATTAAGGGTAAAATTAGAAAACATAATATTTATTTGCTGAAACATTTTTAGAAGTTGGATATTTTACTATAAAATTTAAAGCTGGACATATACTAAACTATGTTTAAAAAAGTGGACATACACCACATTTTCTCAATTTTTTTATGTAAAAGAAAAAAAATCAAATTTGTAGCTCATTCCTTTTTTTTCTTTTTAATAAATAATGATACTATTATTTAATTTAGACTTATTAAAAAAAACAATATTTTAATGAAGTTATTATATTTTCAACTGATTTTTAATTAACTTCTTAGATAAATTTTTTTTACATTGAAAAACTAATATTCTAGAGTGTCCCTCTGCAAAATAGCCTTCTTGGAATAGCACTTTTAGCAAAAGGCCCAAATATAAATATTTTTGTAAACTAGTCTTTTTAAGTTACAACTCGACCACTCTCAACTATTTTCGGGTTTATACTTGACCATCCAAACATACTATTTTGCAAAGATTTTTTTTTTTAAGTAAGCATTTTTACGAGGAAAAAAAAAAAAAACCACATTCAAAAACATCTAGTTTCCCCAATTTTCCTATTTTTTGGAAACTATTTTCTGTATTAAAGACGTTTAAAGTTTAGTATATTTGGCATTTAGTTTGCATGTACTCTATTATGTTTTTATACCTTGTTACTAATGAATATGTTAAATACTATTGAACTACAATCAATATACAGTAATCATGATTTAAAATGCATACAAAAAGAATTCCTATTGTATTATACAATGCACACTACAATTGCCTTATGTACTAACAATGTATAAAGACAAACTTCTCATTCAAGCAAACATATATTATTTTTTTGTTATGAAACTAGTTCAAATTAAGATATAGTAATTAGTTTTACAACATTTTAGTTTAAAAAAATAGAGTAATTCTCAAAATACCCATTTTTTCTTCTATTCCTTCTAAATTTTCTTTCCTACGTTTCGCCATATCCTCCGCACCATCCAGAGACTCCAAAAATTTACGTTTGGAACCACTACGTTTAGGTTTAGGACTCCCAGGTAGGTGCTCACGTCCTTGACTCTTGCATGGAGATGTAACATCAATGAATATATTATATATGTTTTGGACTTAACCCTAAGCCTAATTTTTTTTTTTTTTAAACTAGGAACCCTAAGCCTTACTTAATAGGACTTTTCTTTACCCCGCGCTTCCGTATGACTTTTTTCCGTCCAATCTTACCGCTCGTGCCAACCTATTTCAGGTCTTCATTATCCTTAGGAATACAGTCCAGCACCTGTGTATTCTTCGTAGAAATATATTGTTTACATTTCTCTCGGATATCACGGGCACCATCGTTACTAACCCGACTAATCACCCTCCCCGACAAAGTTAGATCTTTATTAGCCTCCAACATATCACGCACTAGCAACCGTAAATCTTTTGCTTCCTTTGGAGCAAGCTCACTTCTTGAATCAAGTCCATAACAATCATAGGGCCATTGTGATCTTGCTATTCAGATATAGGCTCTTTTCCTTCCAACTCTTTACTGCTCACAGCCAACATCGCCAAGTCCTCCTCAACCTCCCAAACCACCTCATGATGAGGTCTATCATCACCATCACCCACAAAGTCACCCAAATTAAAATCCCAAGTAGGGCTATGACGACTAACCCGGTGCCATCTACTGTGCTCCATTCTAGCCTTAGAATTCCCATAACAAGACCAACTTCTATTAGTAGGAACTGTAGCAACCGACCATGAGCCAAAACACTTCTAGCCTATTGTGCCAGAACTACTTTTAGCGTCAATCTTCCCAGTACACTCCCGCACCCGATGTCCAACAATCCCACATCAAAAACAAAATTCTGGCAAATGTTCATACTGTAAAATAAGGGATAAGGGATTCCTCTCATCCAACTTCATCCATGATTACTCTGAGTCCCCAAAGCAGAGGAATAGTAACATGAATCTTGACTCTAACCATTATGCGTGGGCCATTGACCTCTACTTCATTTAAATCACCAATCAAGTTCCCCTAAAACTCTTCACATTTCTCAGTCATGCATGCCACTGGCACATTTTGAATGTGAATCCAAAAAGAAACCCTGATAGAAGCCCGTATGAGTCACCTCACTAGCCCCTTAAGGTTTAACCAGTGAGAGCAATTGCTTCTCAAAATTCCAAGGTCCGCTAGCCAGAACTCGTGCTCTATCTTCTTCTTTAACAAAGTGGAAAGAAAAAAATATTGTTGGATCCAATCTATTCGAAACCCTCCACAGAGATTATAGAAGATTTTGTAAACCCTCCTTATTCGCAACTCTATTCCCAAAGACCTTACCGACCAAACAAAAGTCCATTTGCTCAATCTTTTCGGCAAAAATCTCATTCGCCATGTGAATCACAAGGACATCGGACTCATCCAAATTCAAATCTCACAAAGACGTGAGATCTCTTCTAGATCCATAATGCAAAAAGAAAAAAAACCCCAAGCTGTGAATTGCCTAACGCCAAAAGGAAATCTTAAAACAAGTCAAAAAAAAAAAGCAGGAGACTCTCTCCAATATATATATATATATATATATATATATATAGGAGTGCGAGTTTACACTTAAGCCATGAAATCAAAGAACAACAAAATGTTGTTTTTAGCATTTTCTTAAAAAAACAAAAAAAAACAAACAAACAAACAAACAAACAAACAAACAGACAGACAAACAAACCTTCTCTCTCTTCACTTTCATTCTCCTCATTCTCTTTCTTTATATTTTCTCCTCATTGTTACTTTCTTTATCCTAGTTCTATCTCATGACTTTCTCATTACTCTCCTGCATTCCTTACTCTCTCTGCTCTTCTCATGCATTCTCATTATTTTCTCTCTATTAATTCACTCTTATAACTTTCCCTATAGTCATTCTCACTTGAATTTCTCTCTCATCATCTCATAAATTTCTCTTTTTATTTTTTTTTTCTGTAAAAACTACTTTTTAACCTAACACTTTGTTTTTTAAAAAACAGTAATTTGTCCTTTCAAAAATAAAAAAATAAAACAATAATTTGTTCTCATTTCTGCAAACACAAGTTACACATCCTTGAAAACAAAAAAACAAAAATGAGGTCAAAATAGAACAGAGTAAGAGGCATTAAACGTGGATAATGATAAAAATCTTTCAGAATTTGGAATGATACAGTTCTTTTTAAGCAGTGACTTCATCAGCGGTGAGAGGAATAGAAACGTGGGATACTAATTTTGTTGTGTATATTTTATCAAATTTTCCAATGGTCACCAGTTTATTAACATTTTATGTTATAGTTTTATGTATTGTAACAATTCTTTCTTCACCAGACCCCAAGCCTTCTAAAAGCAAAAGAACATGAATGAAAAGAAATCCCAAATAAATCTCTTTGGGTACTAAATACACAAGTACTTTTGACTTCCATTGCGCCAACCATTCTAAGATTCAAATCAGTTTCAGCAAAAAGTGTCCAACATACATAAATTTGAGACCCAATACGGATAGGCAACTGAAAACTGCAAAATCCTAAAGCATCTCGTCATGTAGAGTAATAAGTAAACCACAATTAAAAATAGGACAAAAAAAGAGGCCAAGCAATTCTTCATGAAACCAGTTTCTTGGGGTCTGCAAAACTTAAGACATGATTGGAGCCTATCAGGAATTAAACAATGGTGTAATGAGGAGATATAAGAAAAATGCAAGCTAATTATCTTAAAATATGTCATTTACCTCTAAGAATGTTTTAATACTTGATTTTCCAGATTAAAGACGAATGTGAAGCATCAACTGCGTAATTAAGACTAGATGAGATATTGTTGGACAAGTCGTGCGATAACAACTTAGATGTCAATAGAGACAGCAGGCTTTTGTGCCGCGACTGTTTTCTCTTCAGTACTTGGATGTAAGCATTCAGTGCAAGCCAACCAACTTCGCCTTTTTCCAGATGTAGAATCGGATAGAGATTAGAACCAAGATGCATGGAACGCATCCTTCTCGTAATCAAGTAATTCATATACCTAGAATCAATCCAACAAGAACATAAGTGCTGAACATGAGCAGAGGAATGATAACAAAAGAAGTCTCGATACTTTTGACTTTAATTGCATCTCAAATTGATGAAATTCAAATGACAACTAATAAGAAAATCCAGTCACTCTACACAAGAAGATTTTTATGAGCTTAAACATTAGTAAAATCCTAAACTTGTTTCAACATACATGCAGGATGATTAGTTATAATTAGTGCAATTGTAACGAATGGCATATTGAGTTGTAAAACAAAAAAGTTATATGCATACCTGAATGATTTTTTAATGATTCTCCAATAGAAAGTAGTGCGAAATTTGCAGTTGCGTGATATGGCACAGAAGTAACAGTGAAACTTCATTGCACAGACCAAAAATGCTTGAAATATATTTAATCTGACAACAGCTGCAGAATTGATGTTGGAATCATAGAATATGGGATGACATTTAGGTCTCATATAGCTGCACAACTTTGCCTCTAAACGAGAACCAGGTTTGTCTTGCCAACAGACAGTCAGACTCGATCTTAAGTGGTTATTCAGATATCTGAAAATGTTGATGAAATGAGTTATTCCAACAGCAAATTGACAAAGCAGACAGTTCACGGGGTTATTCATAAGATATAGTTCATACACCATTATAATTAAAAAAATTCCGAAATAAGATAACCATCAATAAGTAGAATGACAATGTTTTCTTCTTGTATTTAATTATCTTCATTTTTTTAAGCATGGAGATAAAGTAAAACTGATATAGATCGAGTCATAAACGAAGAAAAACAAGAAACCATTGAGCGACATCGCAATTTGTAAAGACATTTTGCAGTTTGGTAAAGAATTCTCAATGCTGTTTTAAGTACCACGAATGAATGAATGACACAGTCATCATTCGTGGAGCAGCCATAGCCATGGTTGCACAAAGCAAGTCCTACCTTGTCAACTAGTATAGTTTATTATTTATTTGTGTTTTCCTTTCTCAGAGGTTTGCCAAAAAAAAAAAATGGAATATTAAAACAAAATTCTAGAACTTCAGACTCTGTTACAAAACCTAGCATATGAATCTAAGCTTCCACTGAAGGAAATTTAAGATAATTAATCAAAAATATATATATAAAAACGTGAAAAGAAATTATACTTTGATGAAAACAAATAAGATTCAAGGCAATTAACTAAAAGACAGTATCAGCAGTTATGATCCTAAGCAATAAAAAAAGAAATGTGTAAGCAGAAATTTACTTTGTGTAGTCTGCCTGAACTTCTAAAGTGCAACAGTTAATGAGCAAGCCACTCCAGCGAATAAATGAGACACCATCTTCGACAATGCATGGCCTGTTTGATGGACACTCCGATATGTGACTAACATCAAAATTAACAGAAAATTTATTAGCATTCATGTAGCAGTTATAATCTCGAAATCCTCTCGACAACCTTGAAAAGAAGCTTTCAGCCTGCTGTTTTGAGGTTGATATGAAAAGGAAGTCATCAATGAATCGAAGAAGCATATAACTGATGTTCGATGCAGCTTTGTTCTTGCAAATTTGAGCACCAGAAGAATATGGACAATCACGTTTCCTAGAGAAATCTTGTATATGAGGTTGACTTATTCTCTCAAGAAAAGGAAAGATGACCTTCCTGTCCATATCGCCAAAGTATAATGAGCAAAGCAGAGCAGACAGAACACTTCCTTGAGAAATACCTAATTGTTGCAAATAAAATTTTTTATCTAATTGCAACACATTGCGCTGTATATGCTCATTTAGAATAAATAAGAGCTCTCTCTTCATCACAGTCTTGCTGTACTCCTGACAGAAGCCAAAAAATTAGATAAAGTTGAGTTTCCACAGACGAGAATAACTTTCAAATCACAGACTTTAAATCTCAGAATATTACAAGGAAGGATAATTTCTAGCAAGTGTTCAAGAATGCAGATAAATCTCTAAAGCAACTATAGAATGCTCTATTGCTCCTTGGCTAAAGATCCAACCGGGACCTTGTAGAGTGCAAAGTGTATTCACCGACTTAGATTTTCAAATTGAAAGTCTCAATTCTAACTAGTACTGACTTGCTCTTACAGTCTTGATAGATGTCCCTGAATTTAAGCAGTTCTCCCTATTTTTCAGCTTTTAGCAGTCGTAGTATTAATGAATAATTTCTAAAAGAGAAACTTACGAAATTACAAATCTTATATCCATGAATATGTTGTCTAAATCAAATTCTTATTTAGAATGGATGGAATTGATTTTATACATAACTACAAAGCCCCACAACCACTAAACATAACCTAAAAAAGACTCTTTTATCTCAAAAATTTAGGAAGAAGATGTATAACTTGATTCTACATATCATTAAGTTGTTATAACTAAATTAAATAGACAAAAAGAGAACAGCAATAATAGCCTAACCTAAGGAAACAAAAAAATCTGGACTTTTCTCTTAACACTCAAAATAAGACTATATTTACCTGATTAACAAGTACGCAACTGGTTGAATGGAATGGGATAGAAGATGTTATCCTTGAATTGATATTTTGATCCAGTAATATAAATTTGTCATGAACCCACAAAGAACTATTTGTACAGAGAACTTGACAAGACTGTTTAAGAGTGTACTTCTCCTCCCTTATAACATCTTTTATTACAGAATGCAGCTTATTATGATCAATTGAATCAAAGGCTTTTGATACATCAGAAACAATAATAAACACCCCAGGCATGTTTGATGATCCCCTTTTCAGCCCAATCAGAAACGGGCATAACCTTTTGTAGGCATCATTGTAATCAAATACAGATGATCCTAACCTCTCAGGCTCTTTCAACTGTATGCCCTTTAGAACAGAATATGTATCGCGAAGAACAGAATTCACAGACTTGAAATGGTGAAAATCAACCGCTTTTGGAACCCACTGCATTCTTTTATCCATTCTAGAAGATTCATTTTTCCAGTAGGACTCTTGCCGTGGTATTCTTGAAGGTGCTTTTAGATTTGCGATCAACCTTATTCCATCTTCCTTGGGAAGAAATCTAAGCTTTGAGAAACCAAATCTTCTGCGGTTTATGATATCTCTAGCTGTTGCATTATCCAAGTACACATAGCTCTTATCTTTCAAATAAGTAGTTGTTCTCTTTTTCACGTCCTCCCAAACTGACTTCTTATAGTAAAACACATCTTGTTTCCCACATTCACTTTCAGTCACATAGAAGTTAGCTTGCAACAGTGGCAGAACTATATATGAAAATAACCAATAAATCCAGCTTTCTAAAAGTCTTTGTCTAATAGTGTAAGCAGCTTCATTCAATTCACTGAATCCACTAGTCTCTAAAATTTGGCCCTCCACATGTTGTAGTGCCTGATTACTCCGAAAGCATAAAGAATGCTCGCTGAAAAAGAATGGAAAAGCTGATGATTTCAGTTTATGCATACATTGCTTCAGAGAAAACTTCTCAAATCTCCGAAGGTGAATAAAGTTTGAAACATTTCTTCTCAAAATTCTCCAACTAGTTGGAGTTCCTAGCAATTCGGGAGGGATAATACGCCTACAAACAGCCCATACAAATGATACCACCTGACTTTTTAGGCAATAAGATTTAATTGCCCCAGGATCATTGGCTTCAGAAGAATTTTTGCACTGACTACTGATACAATCACGAGATTTCTTCAGTAATTTGTTCTCAAACTCCCTCCCCTGAAACACAAAGCCATAACTAAGTTACTTTCCTTTTCCTCTTATGATGGAAGAGTGGTGATTAGATAATAAAAACTTACTAAAGAAATACTATAAATTGCACATGATAGAAATCACTTGGCATCTGCAAAGTCACTCAATCCTTTTATAATTATATATGTATATATATATATAAAGAGATTAATTAAATAAACACAACGAAAAGTGCTGACAAAAAATGGCATCTGGGCCCATTTATCAGGAAATCAAAAACACACATCTGCAGAATAATGTGCCCCGTAGAATTCAACATAATACTAACCTTAAATGAGCATTCAGAACTTTCTATCTCATTTTGATCCAGTGTTGAAACAGCACAATGCTTACTCAATAATCCCAAGGGGTGGCAATGCTGAGCTCTACGGATGAGAATCTTGAGCAACTTAATTAGTGAGTGATACCTGGAAATCAAAGACAAACAAAATGAGAAAACTAAGAACACTAGGAGGAAAAAAATAATAATAATAAATCATCCCTCTCTGACCAACAAAATAAATAAATAAATAAAAAGTAGAACTACACACGACATTTTTCTCCAGATTCTGATACCATCCAGTTCAGCAGCAAGCCAGCAACATAAAAACGTTTGAAGTTGAAAGTTCATGATTTTAGTCCAGATACAAAGTGTTATATGCTGCTTACAGGCATAGAGAAGCAGTATCTGAGAGAGAAAGACCACTATTTTGATAGCAGCACACTGTGTTAGAGCTTGGCACTACGTCTGATAAGCCAAAGATACTCTCAAGAAGAATGACTGAATCAGAAGAGTTAGGCTTTAAAGAATTTAGTACATCTGAAAACCATTAAGGCAACACAATTTAAAATCCATGGCAGAATGCAGCAGAAGCTCATCAGTATGATAAAACTCTTTATGCTCCAAATCTTTTTGGGAAAGACAAATACAACAGAAAAAAGTATTCAACACAACCAGAATTTCAAAAGCTATATTGGTGCAGATAATGCAGTCCTGCATTAAAAGATAAAAGTAACGGGAAATTCACGTATATCAAATGAGCACCAAAGGATACGTTTCCTAGGGAAAACTGATGAGGAGACCTCCAAATTATGGAATATGAGTCTTCTGTTTATTTGAGCCCCTTCGGCGACTTTCCTTGGAAATTGTCTCTCCAAAGAACAGCAATTCCATAACTTCTGCCACAGTAAAGAATAAAACAGAGAAATGACCCAAAAAAACATGATGCAGTAATGCAATTTACCTTTATAGTTACAAAGCTTTACTGATTAAAATTTAGATGGCTATTTGAATACGTTTGTCTTCTGAACGAAAGAAACAGAAGGAGGGGGAAAAAAAAAAAGAAAAGAAAAGAGAAGAGAAGAAAGGAAAATCCTTGAAATTGCAGATACATTAGTACCAATTAGCTCCATCCCAAAAAACAGTATTTACAATTGATGAAGTGTTACACTTGTTCAACACAAGAAGAATAAATTATCCATAATTTAACATGTCTAACACACGTAGCAAAATTAAAATTAACAACCAACAATCTGCACCATAACCTCCAACAAGTTAAACTAAAATGGGGTTTGAAACTTCTACACTCTGTCAAGTGAATCACCTTTTCATGGTGAGAACTTGCACCATTCTTCAAGTCACATTTTTTCGGTAGCCTATGTTCATAGACTGGAATACGTGTGCAAGGAGCCATAACAGCTGCTGCTTGAAAATTGAGTCGCTTGAGCTTTCTAGGATGCTGCCAATTAAACGGTCTTGAACGCTTTCTAAGCTTTTCTGGACTCTGATTTAGGCTTTCTTGAACTTCCTGGCTAGAATTATGTTTCGCGTTTACCGTTAAATTCCTTGTCATTTTAGTAGTTGCTTCAGATGAATTCATTTGGCAATGCTTTTCCTCGCGATGATTGCTGAAAAAGCTCAAGCAACTTCTACCTTTGTAGCAGCAAACACAGGTAAGAGAACCTGAAATTCCTTCACTACTTGAGGAACTAGTTAGTTGCAGCCTCTTTGACAATCGAAAAACATTATCATCTCTTTTCCTCTTCTTTTTGGAGCCTGAGATAAATTTATCGCGTTATTACCACCATTATTCTATTTTCTCTATCAATAAAGAATAGAAAAGTAACAGCCATATGTGTTTGTAGACATGCATATACATATTGTACATGTGCCTATGAATGTATCTTATACATATATAGAACAAGGAGTGCTGGAAATCCTGAAATGCAACTGAAAGATTAAAATTGCAATATGAGTACAATAACAATAACAGTAATCACAACAATCGTAATAATAACGATTTACAAAAAGATCCCTCGTAGTGGTCGTAAACTTATTCTGATTGGTAACTACATTCATCTCCAATACTAAAGTTTAAGATTTGAATTCCCCCATCTTTTTATCATAAATAAATTTAAAAACTCTCCACATAGAAACAAATCTCTGCAGTACTTTAAGGCATATAATACATAATAATACCATATGGTAAAAAATAAAATAAAAAATAAATCCATATTACCGCTTTGAATGAGAGGAGAATCTGGTGTTTGAGATTCTGAGATGTGCTTCAACATTGAAATGCATAGTTTACTGATCGGGGGACCAGCCACCTGAAGGTACTTCTTACTAACAAGTGGCAAAAATATCCATGTACTTTTCAGTAAATAAGCCATGATTTCTTCACCAACCTGTTGTTATAGCCTCTGCCCATATTAATGTTCAAGTAATTTAACTACATTTTCATTTCGGCACAAATCAAAGAACAACAAACATACCCTTTCAAGTAGAAGACACCAAGCTGGACCAGTTAAAAGCTCCACCACTGAACTTGACTGATTATACTGTCACACATATATAAACTCAAAATTAATACAAACACAAATTGTACAGTGTACACAAATATAATATAATGTAAATTATTATAAAAATGCGCACAAGCATATGTAGTAGAGCAACAGTAACCTTGTCGTAGCCACTGATTATAACATTTGAAGCCATAGATGGGTCAGAGATGATCATTTCAATGGTCCTTGCAACTATCTGATGCTGCGACCAGTGGGAGTCGAGGGAGAAACGAGCGACCCGCTTCCGAGGCGCGTATTCCGAGAGGACGACGAAGCACCGGCCGAGGAGATTGCGATACTCGGAGGAATCGCCCGGTCGAAGGAGGAACGACATGTCGTTGGCGTAGGAGGACGACAGAGAAGAAGGGGGAAGAGGCGGAAGCAAGGAAGTGATGGTGCTGGAGAGTGTCCGCGCGCGATTGCCGAACAGCCTCTTTAGAACCTCCGGAACCGGAACCCTACGTTTCTGGGGCATTTTCTCGGGAAAGTCGAGAGAAAATTTTGAGAGTGGGATAAGTTGGAGTGGTTAGCTAAAGGGCTTTTGCTACATTTTGGAATTGGGGCGGGAGGGAGGGAAAAAATGTTGACCAGACGAGTCTCTTTGACTTCCGTATCACGTACTACTCTGCAGTCTGCAAATTGAGTGACGTGGATTTTTGTAATAAAAGAAAATTAATATAGAAAATAATGGTAAAGGACAAAATAAGAAAAATCAAATGTAAAAATATTAAGTAATTATATTCTTTTTCACAATAAAGTAAATAGTTTTCAATTCCAAAAATTCAAATACATAAATACATACAAAATCTCCAAAACTCATTATGTTTTTTTTCAAAAGACATATATAAATGGGTGGTCTAAAAAATTTAATATATATATAATGAATTATTATCCAGTAAGTATTTTTTTGGTCACCTATTTATAGATATTTCTTTTTAGCTGTTGGATGATTATATAATGTTTACTGAGTAGTTAGAAAAAAATTAATAACAATAAATATATATTATTTAATGTTCTTTCTCATGAAAAAATTTTTAATTTAGCAAAACAAGCTAAGAAAAATACCTACTAGAGTGGTGCCCATATATACTAGTTTATTATAGAATTTTTGGTATGATTAGTCCTTATATTATTCGCGATTGGCAAAATGGTCCATTTATTATTTTTTTTTTTTGGAAATTAAGTTTCTAAGTTTTAAAAATTTTAGCAATTAAGTCCTTTTAATAGGTAATTATTAAAATTTTAGATGAAATTGAGCATTTTCAAGTCACATACAATATTTTAAAGGTCAAAATCAATATTTTACTCGCATTAGTCGGAATTGGAATGATAATAACTAAAAATTAATCATAACTAACAATATAATATAAATGTTTTTTTAAAAAATAGAAAATTTCTATTAAAATTTCTTTGTATATCTCTTCCAAACTAATTAGTATTAGTGAAATACTAATTTTTCCCACTTAAACATGTTCAATTTCAAGAAAATTTTAATATTAATAAATAAAAAGGACTTAATTACTGAGGCTTTTTAACTTAAGGACCTAATTACCAAAAAAATACCTTAGGGACTATTTATATTTTGCCAATCTAAGAATAACATAAGGGCCAAACATGGAAAAAAAAAACCCTTTATTATATGTATATCGGAGTATGTTTTGCTAACGTCATACCAGCATACATACAAGGACACAGGCGATTATTTGTAGCCCTAATAATTTTTTCCTTTCCTTTGAATAGTTTTTTCCATGGAACGTAGAATGTGTGTCCTTTTCTTACACTCCCCTAATAAATATTTAATTTATGTACTACTATATTAGTTTTTTTACTTAATACATTATATTTTATATTTGGTATATAGATTGAATATCAATTATTTTGCTATAATATTTGAAAAACAAATATTTACATTACATGGGTCAATAATTTAGTTATTTTGCTAAAAGACTCTTTTTCCCTTTATGTTCAGTTCATATAATTTGTAACTGTGGGTTATACTGTTATCTCTAATTACAACAACTAATAGAAGCTTTGATTTTGGATTGCGTTTTCATATATATATATATGGCACCAATCCAGTAGATATTTTTTTTCTTTTATCTATATATATGTATCATTTTTGCTAATGAAAATTTTTTTTGCATATTTTTTTATATTAAAAAGTAAGAAAGAGAAATAATATTAATGATGCACGTCTTTTCATGCACTTTATTATAACTGTTAGATTACCATTAGATGATGATCTAATGGCTAAAAAAAAAAAATACCTACACATAGGTAAAAAAAAATATCTACGGAATTGGCAACCATATCTATATATATGTATATTAATAATTACTAGTTTTAGTTTATATACATATATGATTTGCGAGATGCTTTTTAGAAGAACTAACCATATATGTCTCAGTTTTTTTTTTTCTTCGAAAATGGTCATTAGATTCCTACTAGGCATTTCATGCCCATTCCCCTATTTTCTCTTCTCAAGTGGTGTCCAATGCGATTTTAGTGATCAATAGACACGTTAGGAGGCTATTCAAATTAGTAGTATTGTTTCTTAGTAATTCTTGGAGTTTGGAATCAGGGATTTGGTTTATATTTATATTTATATGTTGGATTAAGTAGAATTGGATAAGTATTTAACCAAGATAATTACTACTTAAAATTTATATATGTAAATTGATATTTCATACTAGATGTTTATTTGTTAATGATCATGCATAAACTTGAATTATAATTTTAAAATTATTATCTGATATAATTGATGGTGATTACGTAACTATGGGATAGGTCATTGGTTGGAATCCTAAAACTTAATATAACTGTTTTATAAAAATAAAATTTTTTGGACATTTTAGCAATAAACCGAAAAATGGGTCCATATAATGACAATTAGTGAACTTAGGAAAAGATGATTCAATTTTTTTTTCTTTCCAATTATTCATCAAACTCTTTTTCTTTATAACTTTTTTTTTTCATTACGAGTTGGTAAACTGAGAGGTTTGAATAAATTGTAATCTAAAAAATCTTGAATTTGCGTCATCGAAATTCCACATTAGGTTATATGATTGTTAGGTTTTACATTCTTGTATGTTGCATGTGTTACAACCAGAGAGACTCATAGCCTAGTGGAGGCCTGAGCCCCCCTCAATTCTTTCTCTCCTTTTATATATTTTATTAAATTTACGTCTTTTAGTTTCAATTACATAAAAAAGCCCCCACTCAAAAGTAAAAAAAAAAAAAAAAAAGAAGAAGAATAGCTCTCATATATCATAAGTTAGGTCTTTAATAAAAGAAAGTATAAATAACACCTTTTGGGTATATTTTTTTTAAAAAGCCCATTTTGAAATAAGTTTAGAAAGATAAATTATAAACACCCTTCTTTTTAATTTTGTTTAATAATACATTAGGCCATTTTTTTTTACCCCTTCCTCATACCTCATAGTTATAGAATGTACATAAAAACAAATAGAACCAAAAAGGAAATACAAAGTTTTAGAAGAATGATATCATGAAGATGAAAAGATAAAAACTATTTGATATTGCTATTGGCTATTGAAGATTAAAATAATATTGTCTATTTTTTATTACCATTGTTCTTATTATTTTAGGGCTCTCGTTATTTTTAAATTAGATTTTAATTTCACAAATGAAGAAAGGGCATTGATAGTTGTGGTCCTTGTATTTGTGGTCTTCTTATGTGTTTTTCTTCTTGTGTTTTTCTTCTTGGTCCTCTTGTGTGTTCTTCTTCTCTTTTTTTTTTTTTTTTGATAATAAGATTATTATGAAATACCTTTCAAGGCATGAAAATTCGTCGCAGACAATTATGATACTTTAGTATTTATTAATTGTAAACTGTAATACTTTAGTATTTGTCAATTTTGTGCAAATTATTGTTATATTTTAGCCTCTATTAGAAAAAAAATTCTGGCTCCGTAACTGATTACAATAATCTTGATACTGCTTTTCATTGTGTGAACAACATAACAGTTGGTTGTATTATTTAACCGTAAATTTGAAAATCTAACCCAGCTAGCAATTGTACGTATCTTTCGGATATTTCAATAAAAAAAGTTAGCCAATAATAGGTTTATAAATCATATATTGTTTTGGTTTTCGTAGTTTATTTCTATACCAAAATAAATCCCTTAAAAAAATCAAAAAAATCGAATTAAGCTGTATATAAAAACTGATTAAAAAAATATTTGGAAGGAATATTACGATCATTAGTATTATGTAAATAAAATAAATATAGAAAAACCAAGTAGAATGGAACTCAATTTTGCAAATATAACTAAAAGTATGAGAAGAATAATGCCAATTTTAGATTATAATCTCAATAACGACAAAAGTTGTTACACCATAAAAGCAAAAGATCCCTATTGAATTTTTATTAAGCTAGTTTAAAAGTTTGATTCTCATTCATGCCTCGTCAGAGTAATAAAGGCCTAACTAGGCACCTATGGCCAAGGAAAATGTATATCATTTACATGGTCACTCTCTTTGTAGCCGTAGACACCATCATCACGAGCAGCCCATGAGCAATAAGTTGGGCATCTCCAGTTCATATCCCTCTTGGCTTTGTAAATCTCGAAACTTCCTGCTGCATTTCTCCAACTGAAACTACAGAAGAAGAGCGTCGTCACGCCGAAATTCACATGAAAACTCCATTCATATGTTCCATTAAATTGTAAGATCTTTTCTCCTAAATCGTCGTCCCCGGACTTGCAATGAACTGTAAGGTCTAAATCTTCTGGTAACGCATTAAGAATGGAGACTGTGGTCTTGGGAGCACCAAATAGACTCCTTTCACGGTGTTTTTGCCTCTCGATTGCGGTGCTTGTAAGTAGAGATGAAAGAAACAATAGTGCAACCAACAAAGGTTGTAATGTAGATTGATTCATGCTTGAATTGATAATGTTAATTTTTGACTACTATGTAAAGACTAGAGGATGATATTTTTGTAGAGAATAAATGTCTTCAATTTATAGGCACATACAATATCCAATCAATAAATACTTATGTTTAATAGATAATACAGAGCTAACAAAGAATGAGACTTTGTAGTTAATAATTTACCATTTGGCTTATGAATTAATTAGAAAGAAATCTCATATACTCAATTTTTTTTTCAACTACTTGCCAAACATTTTTTTTTTTTGCCCCTTTTTGAGAATCGATGTTTAAAAAAGATGAAACTTCATCTTCCTTAAAATAAAAAAGAAACTTTATCGTTAATTATTTACCAATTGGCTTATGAATCAATTAGAAAGAAATCTCATATGCTAAATTTTTTTTAATTACTTGCCAAACATTTTTTTCCCTTGTCGACAATTGATCTTTTAAAAAATAAACTTTATCTTAAAAAAATATGAAACTTTATCATTAATAGTTTACCAATTGTGGCTTATGGATCGCTAAGATCCATAAGATCTTCATGAGAGAATAAAAATAGGATAACACTACATATCCTAACTTTTGTACCAAATTTTTTGTGCTAACACATATGGCATATAAATTGTCACAATCTAATTGGTGTATTAAAATTTACCACAAATAGATTAAACATTATCACCAATTGAGTGGTGACAAATCACATACCACATGTGTTGGTATTAAAAATTTGGTAAAAAATTTGGTACTTCAAGCATTTATCCATAAAAATATCATCACGAACTACCGTCACTTGTGTTTTATAATTTTGATTGATTGATTTAATTAAGTAAAAATCTAGGAAAAAAACAAAATAGAATGGATCAGGAAGATCAAGTTAGATTCTTTATGAGGTGTATTTATCGATCCTAATAATAAAATAGGATAAAAAACAAAATTGAAATTCTAGATTCTCATTTGAAAAAGTAAGAAAATTAACTAGTGTATGTTTTGCAAAATAATTATTCCATGCCTTTGCCAAATTGCAATTTTTTTTTCTTAGTAGAGTTGTTTCAAGTGAATAATTCTATATGCAATATTTGTTTGGGCGTAAATTTTGTTCACCATTTGGAGCTCCATTTCTCTCTCTCTTTTTTTTTTTCCTTTCCCTTTTCCAACCTTCTTCCAGATAACTAAGAAAGAAGACAGTGTAGAACACAACAGACACCTCCCCTTTAATTACCCATACTTTTAACTTTGCTATTTTTTTTTGTTGAGAACCCATACTTTTAACTTAAACAAGCCCTTACGCACTCATTAATATATGTGGAAGTTCACCCAAGAATTCCGAGTGATCGACAAATTGCCAATAGCTATTTTTAATGGGGATGGATATTGTAATAACCTGTTTTTTTTTTTAAGGGCACAAAGGTCATTTGACCTTCTAATTTAAAAAAAAAAAAAGAGAAATTAAATTAATTTATATATATATATATATACTGTTATCTTTTCTCTCCCTCCCGATCTCTCTTATCTCCCTCGTCACTGTGCGTCTCGGCCGAAAGGAAGCGGAGGAGCGCCGGAGCTGCCGCAGCTGTCGTCCGGCCAGTCCAGCCACTGGCGGAGCTCCCCCACGCTACCAGCAAGCCGCGCCGCCCGTCCCCGATCGCCGCCGAGCTCCCCGACGCCGGAAAACACCATTAAGGGCCGTTTTGGAGTTTTCGTCGCCGGCGCCGATTCCGGGGTCCGTTCGCCATGAAACCAGTCCCGTTCGACTCGTCTTCTCACGATCTTCGACATGGTATATATATCTCAACTCAGTATTGCCCGGATTGAATTTTGCCATTTTTGTCAATTTTAAGCTATTTTAGATTTATATTTTATTTTTACAATCCGACCGTTAGATCGTAAAACAAACCTCATATTTGTGATCTACTCGTGAAAACAAGAATTTTGATATATATATTGCCTATGTTTGGTGTCGGGCCCAAAAAGCTAAATCGAACGGCCTAGATTGTCTCGATTTGCGTGCCGTGGGGCCCCGCATCCAAATTGGACGAATTATATATCTAATCTAGCGTTTTGGGTGTTCTAAATCCAGTGGTGAAGTCAGTTTCACGATCTGAAGATCCGATTGAAAATCGAGTTTTCGAACCTATCGATCAAAGGTTCGAAAACGACGCCCGACATTCCAAACGACACCCAAACGACGTCAAATTCTCTCCATAGCCCCGTAGCATTATTTGGACGCTCAATTGAGGTAGGGGATTCAATTACCTTGTTTTCAATTATTTTTCATAATAATTGGGATTTATTGTGAAATGTGAAATTTCGTGATTTTATTGAATTAAATGGTTTGAATAAAGATTTTAGTGAATTGTGGATTTATAAAATATTGTAGACTGCTCTGGATATTTTATCTATGATTTTGTACAAGTTTTATACTTGGGATTTGATAAAATCATTGGGATTGTACTTTTGGATTTTAAGTACAAAATGGATTCTTGATTGAAAACCAGAGTACGTCTAGAATGTTGAGCCATTGCATGGTTGTTTGAGACTCAATATATTGCACATTCCATAGGATCACGCATGAGAGTCATCTTAGGCATCGCAGTGTTGTAGTAGGCGGACTAGTACACCCGCCCTCGGTGAGAGCCCGTAAACCCGCGCGGGGTTTGTTTTCTGACTATCTCCATTCGGTAGGTGTAGGCATTCGGTGCCCCTCCTCCGGTTCGGTAGGATTAGACACATGGGTGTCCCTCCGGTTTTCAGAGATAGATGTCAGGCAGAGAGCACTCGATACATGTAGTATGAGTTGCTTTGGTTGTGGTGAGAGGATGAGAGCTCATGTGATATGTTGATTTATGTGATGTGCACTATGCTTGTTTTATTATGATTTTTTTTATATCTGTTTTAATCTGGATTCCTGGTCTTGGTTTGAGCATGATTTTCTATAAAGGTTTCCTATACATATTTTTAATGCTCAATGTTTAATAAAATGCTTTCCAGAAATACTAATCATGCAGATATTTTGAGGATTATTAAAAAAGCTTTTCCAAAAAGGTAATTGGGTATCCTACTGGGCATTTTATGCTCACCCCCCTACTTCCTCCCTCTTTCAGGTGTCAATTTATTTCGTGGTAAATATTTTGGTGGCTTGACAAGTATGTTTGGTGTATGCTTACATTTCCAATCCTCTTTATTGGTTGGTTCCTACTCTACTCCATATCCTCTTCCCTTTTCTATGTCAAATTTTATTTAGCCAATTGTAGTATAATTACTAAGTGAATGTATGAGGAAGATTTTGTTATTAAATTGAGTACTTAGAAATATAAATGATTTTATGTAAATTATTTGAACTATGGTCCTAAGGTTTTAAATTGTCTCATTTTACTAAAGTTTATGAATTTTCAAATGTTGTAAATTATTAATTAGAATTTCATATAAATTTTAAGTAAAATATTTTCTCGAAGGATATGTAACAATAATGGATTTTCTTAGGAAATTAATGCTGTTGAAAAGTTCCTAAATTTTGAAATTTGCTTACCTTGAGGACTGAAAATTTAAATTATAAGTATTCGATTTTTCTGAAATTTTAAAAAATCATTATTTGCTACTGTTTCTACATAAAATTACTAAAAATCACGGCCTTGGATTTTGGGTCGTGACAG